>BGNK01002788.1:0-91531 GCA_003297005.1 Symbiodinium sp. clade A Y106
TTTTAAAAATCTTTAAAATCTTTAAAATCTGAAAAGCTTGGGTTTTTCAAATTTTAAAGATTTTAAAGATTTTAAAAGCCTTTAAAATCTTTAAAATCTTTAAAATCTGAAAAGCTTGGGTTTTTCAAATTTTAAAGATTTTGAAAGCATCTGAAATCTTTAAAATCCTTAAAATCTGAAAAGCCCGGTTTGATATAGTATTGATAAACAAAGCAAAGCCATACGTCAAATAGACCCTAAAGGTCCTACGTACTTAGGGGTTTAGGGGTTTAGGGGTTTAGGGGTTTAGGGCTTTGGGGTCTAGGGTTTAGGGGTTTAGGGGTTTCGGGGTCTAGGGTTTAGGGGTTTAGGGCTTTAGGGGTTTAGGGCTTTAGGGGTTTAGGGCTTGGGTTTAGGGTTTAGGGGTTTAGGGTTTAGGGGTTTGGGGAATAGGGGTTTAGGGGTTTAGGGTTTAGGGGTTTAGGGTTTAGGGCTTAGGGTTTAGGGTGAATTAGTCAGCTTCGTTTAAGGCTCCTTTGTGTAAAAGGTTGTTTAAGGGGCACGAGCTCATTAAGGGATCCCGGAGTTTCAGGGGTCAGGGGTTTGGCGTTTCGGTGTTTGGTGGTTTGGGATTTCGGGCTTGGGGTTCCGATTCCCGATTAGGGCTGAGGCGGGTTTTTTTTAGGAATTGACTGTGGGGCTTGGGGCTGAGCTCCTTAGACTTTGCGGATGAGCTTGGAAGCTTTGTTGAAGTGGTAAGTCGGGTCTGTAAGGCGCGGAGCCATAGGGAATAGGGTTTAGGGTTTAAGGGTTTAGGGAGACTTCATAGAACATCTCACTAAAGCGGCTACGGACATGGAGCTTTATGGCTGAGCGGCTCTTCGGGGCTGCGACAGCGGCGCAGAAGGGCAAAACCGATCCTGCATGAACCTGCTTGGCAGTGTGTGAGAAACACCATCGACCCATCAGATGACCCCGTCCTGTGCAGCACCACCACCGCCGCCGCCGCCAGCACCACCACCGCCACCATCATCACCACCACCAGAAGCAGCAACAGAGACGTCATCATCATCATCATCATCATCATCACGATCAGCATCTTAGTAATAATCAACATCATTCATCAGCAGCATCATCACCATCATCACGGCTGGCCAGGATTGGCATGGTGCTCTTCATCATCATGATCACTATAGCCACCCAAGCCACCCAACATCACCATCAGCAGCTTAGCATGATGTTCCTCATCATCACTGTCTGTCAACGTCAACATCGCCATCAACATAATCTTCCCCTTCTTCTTCATCATCGTCACGATCATTAGCACCATCATGCTGCATCAGTGTCATCAATGTCATCAGCGACCACGATGACCAGAAAAGCATAATCTTAAGAAGCATATTCAACTTCAACTGAATGCATGTTCCTCCTTTGTGGTTTTATCATCCGCCCTGCCCTGAACAGGTAAGAGCTGCTGTCATCAGCGCCGAGTGCATCAACACTAGCGCCGTGGCCATCAGTGTCTACCATCAGCTCCGCTTCATGTGTCTCCAGTTCTATTAATGTCATGACCGCCGCTGCTCTTCACAAATATCATGCTCAGCATTGGCAGCGATGTCATCACACTGCCTTTAGCTTGTCAAAACGGCACGTGCTGAACACGCCAGCAACGATAAATGCCCTCCCCCCTGCGCACTAGACCAGAAACCGTGCGAACCAGACCTTCAAGGAGGTCAGAATGCTCGTCGACTAAACCTTCCAAAGTCCACCTCCAAGCCCCAAACACACTCTGCAAATTAGAGGCTTCAGAAAACATTGGTTTTAAGAAGGCCTGTTACCCAAAAACCAGCTAACAGAAACTTAAAAGAATCTCTGGGTCTGCTGCAGACATCCGCTCCATGCGCTGCGCCGGCGTCTCCTCGCGCTCGACCATCTCGCGCTGCCATGCCTTCGTCAGTTTAGGGTTTAGGATTTAGGGGCACATAACAGGGTTTAGGGTTTAGGGTTTAGGGCTTAGGCGAGTTGAAGATTTAGAGTCACATAACAGGCCTTCTAAGGACATGGTAGGAGTGTAAAACCCGCAAGAGTTAAAGACCAACTACTCAGATGCTCAATAAGGAAGACTGAAGCAGAATGTCGCTAACGGGGTCCGAAAACCCCAAAAACGCCAAGCCGAAACACTCTAAGTCTAAGAAGCCCATGACCCCAACCCCGAAACTGATACCCCAAAAGTTTAGGGGTTTAGGGTTTAGCGTTTAGGGGTTTAGGGGTTTAGGGGTTTAGGGTTCAGGGTTTAGGGAACCCAACACTTAAAACACGCTCATCCCGAGGACCTCATCCCGATTAAACCTTCAGACACCCGTTCAGCGCGCAGCTTGCAGACAATGCGGTTTAGGGTTTAGGGTTTAGGGTTTTGCCAGTCCGAATCAAAAGAGAACCCAACGACCCTCAAGCCTAAAGACCGCAAGACCCTGGTACCCTCAAACCCTCAACACCAAACCAACTACACCCTAAATTACTAAACCCATAGACCCTGAACATCCCTAAACCCTAAACCCGCTAAACCCCCTAAACCCCTAAACCCTAAACCCTAAACCCATAGACGCTAAACCCCGTAAACCCCTAAACCCTAAACTCATAGACCCTAAACTCACAGACCCTAAACCCATAAACCCCAAACCCTTTATAGGAGCCTAAACATCCCTAAACCCTAAAAACCGAAGCCTTCATCTCATCGGACAGCTTGTTGGCCAAGCGGAGCCGTCGCTCCTCGATTCCCCAGAGTCCAAACAATAATACTAGAAATAGCAATAATAATAATAATAACAGTACAAGTCAGCATAATCACAATCATAACCATACTAATAGTAATATAAGTCGGCATAATCATAGTCATAACCATAGCAATAATCATAATAAAAACTCATGGTCACACTCAAAAATTATAATCACAACGAATAGTCATAGTTATAGTCATATAAATAATCATAACAATAGGAATAACAACAATAATTGCAAGCGCCATACAAATATATATATATATGTATGTATGTATGTATATATATGTATGTATGTATATATATATATGTATGTGTATATTTATATATTTATATATATATATATATGTTTATTAGGGCTTTTGAGGGCCTCTTCAAGTCAGAGCCGGGTTTGGCATGAGGTTTTGTACAGGCGTTATAGAATCTTAAGCGACTGCTGGGTGGTGTTGAAGGGTCCGTTATCAAGGAATCTTTCTATGATTCCGGGTTTAGGGTTTAGGGATGTTTCTATAATTCGAGATGTCCTGCTTAACAAAGGGGGTTGGGGGTCCCTACCCTAAACCATAAACCATGACCCTCCACTAATCCCCAACCCTTTCAGACCTGAAGCCCATGACGCTTCCCCTAACCCCAAGCCTCACCCCCCAAGCCGTAGACCCCATAGCCCCTGCCATGTGGGATATATCGGTACGCGACAAGGCACCCATAATCTTGAAAAACCCGCTTGTGTAACCACTACAATCCCGCATAGAACCTATAGAACCTCGGAACACCCTTATCAAGTGCAAACCTCATATAAATTGATTGAATCGGGAAACCCTAAACCCTAAACCCAGGACAGTCCCTTTTGGAGCCGGGCCTGCAGCTGTGCCTGCTGCTGTGCCTGCAGGGCAGCGACCTGCTCCCCGGAGAGTGTAGGACATTATAGTATCGTATAGTATCAAATAGTATCTTGTAGTATCTTGCGTACAGTATCCTACAGTGTCTTGTCGCATCTTATTATACATTAAAGGCTTTGCAAAGGCTCCAGAAGGGGGCTATATAAGGGCGCTTCGAAGGCTCGAGCGTGGGGGGGATTAAGCTCAGGGCGTTCAGAGCTTTGGGTCTCGGTTTTGGGTTCGGGATTTGGGAGTTTCCGACAATTGTAGTGAAGCCCAGAAAGTTGGAACATCGATTTAGGATGACTCATGCTGGGATTCCCTATACTTTACTTTAAGGGCAGGAGGCTAATGATGTTCCAACTTTCTGGCTTCTACTGTAGGGGTACCTTATTTTGGGGTCCTTATAATAAGGATCCTACTATTTAGGGTACTCGATTAGGGTCCCCTATTTTCGGAAACTCCCATTTGGCGGTTTGTCACTTTTTTGAGCGTCCTGGTGCGACCGGCAGCAACTATTTAAAAAAACAAAGGTTAACATGCAAACGATCACGCAAGCTAGCAAACAAATTAGCAAACAAAGAAGCCAACGAACGGCCAAACTCACGAACAAAAGACAAAACATATGAACTAGCTATCTGTCTAACTTACTTAGTAAGTAAGCAACTAACAAGTACAGATACAAATACAACAACAACGACAGCTACAGGTACAGCTACAAGTACAGCTGCAACTACAACTCCAGCAGCAGCAACAACAACAACTGATCAAATCCATCACAGCTATATGCAACCTTCAAGGAACCCTTACAAGAACCCCTATAGAAGCCCTTGTAGAAACTCTGGGAGAAACCAGTTTAGCAACCTCAACATTACATCATGCCCCAAAAAACTGAGCTCGAGAACCTGAATCCTTAATCTCTTTCTGCCTAGACCAGGAACAGGCAAGCTCTCAGCCAAATCGCCGAATGCGTAACAAAGAGGGACGCGAAAGCTTTGACCTAGCTTCCAGGCTTTAGTGCTTCGCATAATGCGGTAAACACAAATGACTCAGCTCCAATCCTGCTCTTGCCGTGATCTGGGGGCCATGTAGTAGTCTCGACTTCCATGGGTTTTCGATGATTGATAGAGCTTTGTGCACCCCGTCCCGCACACCCTATCACCCTAAGCCCCCTAAGCCCTATAACCGTAAACCCCAAACTCTGAACCCTAAACCCTAAACCCTAAACCCTCCCTAAACCCTAAACCCTACCAAACCCTAAACCCTAAACCCCAAAACTCTACCAAAACCTAAACCCTAAGCCCTAAACCCTAAATCGAAAGCATTTCGAGAACCCGGAAGCGGCCGCCTTGCCCTTGACCCGGTTGCCGCGGATCACGCTCATCATGCGGTTCTCCCAGTGGCCTTTCTGCTCCACCTGTTTAGGGTTTAGGGTTTAGGGTTTGGTAGGGTTTAGGGTTTAGGGTCTGGTAGAGTTTAGGGTTTAGGGTTCGGAGGCTTGGGGCTTTGGGGTTTAGGCGTTGGTGGTGGCATGCTGGGGTCTTCATAAAAGCATAAATGCAATTAGGAACCCCAAAGTTCGGGAATGGAGAGGCGCTTTTATGATTTGGGAGTTTCCCGAAAACTAGGGGTACCTTCTTTTGGGGTCCTCATAATAAGGAATCCTACTATTTAGGGTCCTATATTAGGGTCCCCTATTTTCTGAAACTCCCATTTGGACTTCTATATTAAAGCTGAGCCCAAGAATGCTACAGCATTCAGGGTCCAGAGGGCTTCCGGCTCGCCGTACGAAACCCGAAGGACCAAAATTCGGTAAAACTTAGGGCTTGGATCACGGCCGCTTACAATCTTATAAGTACCCTAAACAGGATCCTGATTAGGGTTATAGTACTTATAAGTCTATAAAATAACTACTTACTAAGTCCCCCGACCCTCCAAATAAACATAATGTAGGGGCCTCAGTAATGAAGCAAGCCCTTGGGATGCATTTTAGCATACCCTCAATAATAAGAAACCCTCAGGAATTATGCTGGCACTTCTTCAGGCTTCTGGTTTACACCCAGCCCGCAACCCTAAGCCCTAAACCGCGGTGCAGTCTACGACCTCATCCCGAAGCATAGAACTCTAAAACCCCAAGTCCTGCACCCGAAACCGAAAACTGGAGACTCGAAGCCGATAGTTCTCTGTCCCCTAAAACCCCAGAAGCTACACCCTGAAGCTCAGAACCCTAACAACAAGCCCTAAACCCGAAAAGCCAAACCTTAATGGTCAGAGCCCGAAACCACAAATTCGAAACCCAAAGTTCAGAAGAACGGAACCCGCTTACACCCCTACTTGCAGGGTCTGGGGACTTGGTAAATCAAAGTACGTAAATATGTTTGCTCATAAGTACCCCGAAAGGGACCTTACTTGGGGTTATGAGGCTTATGAGTCTATACAAAATAGCTACTTACCCAGTCCCCCACCCTCCGCTCCGAGTAAGCCCTGAAACTCTGCTACAGAGAAGAAATTGACCAAGGAAAAGAGCCCGTAGGGTCTAGTAGGGTCTAGGGTAGGGTTTAAGGCTCAGGGCGTTTAGAACCCTGCCTACAACCCTACGATAGGGGTCGGAATAATTACAAATACTATTCCTAAAAGTTCCCTAATAAACTTACAGTTTAAGGTATCCGTCTTGTTCCAACTATCACTGAACCCTAAAGCCCTAAACCCCAAACCCTATATAAACCCCTAATAAACTCTAAACCCCAACCCCTAAACTAACGGCAAACCCCGAAACCCCGGAACCCTAAACCCCTGAACCTTAAACCGTAAACCCTAAGCCCCTAAACCCCAAAGCCCTACACTCGCTGAATGAACCCCCTTTACTGGGTTCTTGTTAGGGAATTTAGTTTAAGTTGCCATCATAGGGATCTAGAGTAAATAATGTGGTTTCCTTTTTTGCGGTGCCTTAAACTAAATCCCTTAACAAGAACCTAAACCCTAAACTTTACTAAACCCTAAGACCCTTAACGGAACCCTTAAAGGAACCCTGAATTATTTTAGCTGAAATTAAATCCCTTAACAAGAACCCCCTGTAGCGGCTAGGCGGATGGCACCTTGAACTGGTCCAACTGGTTAGCGACCCGGGTCTCGTAATGAAACTCCTCGCAGTCAAGACTGGTTTAGGGTGTAGGTGGTTTAGGGTCTAGGGTGAATGCGAATTATGTGGCCTATACAATTAGAATAGGGTTTTGGGGAATATTATACTATAGTTATAATAAGGAGCCCCCAAAATAGTATAGGTAATTATTAAGGCCCCTATACTGGGGTTCAGGGTTGAAGACTTGTAAGGGCTTGAGGTTTAGGGCTTGGGGTTTAGTGGTGTGTTGTCTTGGGTGCTGAGTTCATAAGCCCAAAAGGTGACTTCAGGTCTACAAGCGATAAGACAATCCCAATAAGCGTGTGAAGTGTACTCATTCAGCTACTAAAGAGGTTAGGTTTGGTGCCCCAAGAGTATTTCTGAATAGGTATCTCTAGGGACCATACGGCAGAATTATTTAGCCTGCCCTAAGTGCCAGCAAGAGGACCAGTTTGGGGTGGAGTGCTTTAGCATGCCAGTGAGGTCTAGCTTTTGGGGGCTGGGGTTTCGGGTGTCGGGTGTCAGGCGTAGGCTTACGTTCTAGGGTTTAGAGCTTCCTCAACGGCAGTCGGAGTACGATGACTCTGATCATGATCATAACCCGTGGTGGTGGCCATAGTCACGATGAGAACGATGGCGACGTCTGTATTCCTATTTTGGGTTTACCCTGAACAATCCCTCAACCCCAAGCAGTCTTGCCCTTAGGCAGTTCTTTCTCATCCAATGAATGACAGCGCGAGACATCGGACTTAGAGTGGGGTGCTAGGGTATACAATAGCACAGTCTGTTTTTGAGTTTTGGAGTGTTGGGACCCCAAAAAAGTATATATGAATAGGTATCTCTATAGGGCCATAGAGGAAACCATACAGTTTCTCAAGGTGCCACCTAGCAACTACACACAACATCGAGAAAAGCATCCGAAACTCGGTAGCTGTGAAAGTTGATCTTCGGTTTTACTGGCAATACTGTTTTCGTTCTGGGTTGGTTCATACGTCCGCCAATAGAAAAAGTGCATCCGCTTTGCAATACAGTAGTTGGGATACCTGGGGCGTTTATGTCCGTCCTTTGTCTGCCTGGGACTTCGCTACTTGGAGCTCCACCGGTTCTTGAACATGGATGTGCATGAGAGTGCCTGTGGACCCTAATCCCTCATAGGCCCTACGCCGGAATAGGACACCGGGAGCTGCAAGTGATGAGGTTTTTCTTTGCGCAATTTTGGATTAACGAGCCCAACAGAATTCCCAAACCCGAAAGCACAAACACCTAAAGCCCAAAACCCTAAACCCTGGATAAACCCCCAAACCCAAAACCCAAATCAAAGCCTGCAAAACCCCAGCACGACGCTGTAGTGCCCTAAACCTAAAACCGCAAAGCCGAAGACCCACACTACATCCTTTGTCCCAGAGCGGCCCGTATCTTAAGATAAGTGGTAGACCCCATTGCCTCAGAAGTCTTACACTGTCAGTACCCATCTTCTCAGCAGACACCCAGTATAAGAAGAAAGAATGCTGCCCGTGTAGAGGGACGCGGAAGCTCTAAACCCTAAACCGAAATAAAGACCTGTAGCCATAACCCTTCTAGATCCCTTCTAGTAGGCTCCTAGGAGCCCTCAAAAGAGCCCGACCGCTCACAAGTTCAGGTCCTGCTCCTGGCGCTTTAGGATTGCCCTGTCCGGGCGCATCATCATTGCAGCCATGGCGCTTTTGAAGGCTTTTTACTCACAACCAGGGAAAGGAACGAAGAGCAAAAGGAGGAAAGCCTAACTCCCGGAAAACCTAAAGCCTAAGCCATCGGGGATTCCCATGCATAGTGTCCTTTACCCAGCTACGTCTTCCTGAGCCAACCAGGGCTGTAGCAAAGATTTGGTTGAAGCTTGGGGTGACGCGGTTGATGACATACACCCTGCATTACCCATAATAAGGAATATATGGGAATTATGGTATATTGCTTATTATACGTAATGCAGGATTTATATCATCAACCGTGTGGGGCTTCAGGTTCAGAGTCGCCAGCTTACCTGGAGGGGAGGTCAGGAGTAGACTTACAAGTACCCTCAAAGGGATCCTACTTGGGGCTATGATACTCACAAGTCCTGAGAGCAACTACTCACTAAATCTCCCGACCATCTAACTAAACCCTAAACCCTAAACCTTAAACCCTAAACCCTAAACCCCCAATGATACTTATAAGGAATAGATTTATGGCTAGGGCTCGCCGAGGCTTCCGGCTTCGTCTGTCAATTCGGGCATGGGCTTCGGGGCCGATTGTCACGGCTAGGGCTCGGGTTTGAGGGTTTAGGGTTTCAGGGTTTAGGGAGTTTAGGGTTTAGGGTTTAGGGAGCATGGAGCTTCGGCTGGAGAGGTCCGGAGGGTTTAACGCCTTTTTGTTGCGCAGTTCTGCGTCCTGCATCTAGGTCGGCGGTTGATTACCACAGGTCTGCCATGGGAAAATACACACAAAAGGAGAAAACATAGATCTTATCCGGAATCACAATTAAACCCTAAACCCCAAACCCTTCTAAACCCACACCACTCAGTACTAAGGCAGCGACTATAAAGATACTACATAGGCAGGGCCTTCACCTCACTATCACTCAGGGCCTTGTTCATGATCTCGAGATTGCGCATCTCTCCGTTGAACGCCTCGTGAGTGCGGCCGGGTTCACCCACGCAAGCGCAGAAGCCGCTCTTGTCCACGGCGTTGAAGGCACCCGAGTAACCTTTGCTCCCCATGAGCTTGCCGTTCATGTAGATCTTGATGGTGCTCTTGTCCCAGCTTGCGGCAATGCTCTTCCAGCCGCTCTTGATGACTCCGTCTGCCTGCACTGCAAGCTCCACAAACTGGCCGTTGGCCTTCCAGTAAAGGTGAATGCCACCATTTCCCCGCCAGGGGATCAGGCGAAGGGAGACGAAATTGTCGCCCTGGCTGCCCCAGCCAATGACTCCCGGGTGGCCACCTGCCGAAGGGTTGATCTCGGCAAATATCGTGAAGGGTCCTGTGGTCGGCAAGTCCGCTTTCGATCCTTCGGAATTTTGCATGCATTTGTTGCATTGAAAACTGCTGGCATGCTTGTACACCAACGGGGCTTTAAGCTGGGGAGCACTGCTGCCGCCGGAATCAGCCATGGGCAGACCCTTCACTTCCGTTTCGGACAAGGCTTTGTCCATGATCTGCACATTGCGCATCTCTCCGTTGAACGCCTCATGAGTGCGGCCGGGTTCACCCACGCAGGCACAGAAGCCACTCTTGTCCACAGCGTTGAAGGCACCCGAGTAACCTTTGCTCCCCATGAGCTTGCCGTTCATGTAGATCTTGATGGTGCTCTTGTCCCAGCTAGCGGCAATGCTCTTCCAGCCACTGCTGATGACTCCGTCNCCTTTGCTCCCCATGAGCTTGCCGTTCATGTAGATCTTGATGGTGCTCTTGTCCCAGCTAGCGGCAATGCTCTTCCAGCCACTGCTGATGACTCCGTCTGCCTGCACTGCAAGCTCCACCTGGTGGCCATTGGCCTTCCAATATAGGTGAATGCCACCATTTCCCCGCCAGGGGATCAGGCGAAGGGAGACGAAATTGTCGCCCTGGCTGCCCCAGCCAATGACTCCAGGGTGGCCACCTGCCGAAGGGTTGATCTCGGCAAATATCGTGAAGGGTCCTGTGGTCGGCAGGTCCGCTTTCGATCCTTCGGAATTCTGCATGCATTTCCTAGGTCTTGCTTTGCACAATGCACAGAACTATTTTACAATTAAGGTTCGATGTTCACCAGGCAGGGAAAATAAATCAAAAATAACAAGTGGGCACCTAGTTTCCCGCATTGGAACTTGTTCACATGGCTGAACACCAACGGAGGGGTCAAGCTTGCTTCCTTAACACCACTGGCGGCATGAGCCATAGGTAAGTCTTTCACAGCCGAGTCAGCCAAGGCCCTGTTCAAGACCTGCACGTGCCGCATTTTGCCCTGGAAAGCCTCATGAGAGCGACCGGGTTCACCCACGCAGGCACAGAAACCGCTCTTGTCCACGGCGTTGAAGGCACCCGAGTAACCTTTGCTCCCCATGAGCTTGCCGTTCATGTAGATCTTGATGGTGCTCTTGTCCCAGCTAGCGGCAATGCTCTTCCAGCCACTGCTGATGACTCCGTCNCCTTTGCTCCCCATGAGCTTGCCGTTCATGTAGATCTTGATGGTGCTCTTGTCCCAGCTAGCGGCAATGCTCTTCCAGCCACTGCTGATGACTCCGTCTGCCTGCACTGCAAGCTCCACAAATTGGCCGTTGGCCTTCCAGTACAGGTGAATGCCACCGTTTCCATGCCAGGGGATCAGGCGAAGGGAGACGAAATTGTCGCCGGAGCTGCCCCAGCCAATGACGCCCGGGTGGCCTGGTAGGAAATGCAAATCACGGGACTTACGGCGGCTCAAGCCCAACATCACGCACTGACCAATCCTCGAACACACACCTACAGCCTCATTCCCTGTACTTTGCAGATGCGAGCCCGGAGGCCTACAAGCAATACGGGGCCTGTGCCTAAACCCCGTAACCCTAAAGCCCAACCCCTAAACCGTTGAACTCCAAAGCTGTATCGCCTCCTGCTGTCGGGTTGATCTCTGCATAGATGGTGAAGGGGCCCGTCGTCCTGAATCCAACTGCCAGACAGGCCCCAGCAACAAAAGTTATCGAGCGCAGTCTTGAATCTGAGTTATAAGAGAACAGGACCCGCCGAGATCTATTTCATAAACATGTAGCATGATCACGAGGAAAGAGAGAGAGCACCTAGACCCCCAACCCATAACCCCACTCCCTGAACCATTTACCCGAAAATCCTTGCAAACGCAACATCCGGCAAACACTCTGAAAAAAAAAAACCTTGCGAAACCTCGTATGAGATATCCCCTTACATAGCCCGTATAACAAACTCAAAAACACGTCAAACACTCTGAAACAAAACAGACAACTAACAAATCCTCACATGAACAAACCCTCCAGGTTCAGAAACCTTGTAAAAAGCTCAGGAACCCGGTAAACCCTCAAAAAACTATTCCCTAAACCCTCCAAAAAAGACCTAAGATAACAAAACCGAAAAAAGACACCCTAAACCCTAAACTCTAAACCCCAAAAACTATACCCGAAACCCTAAACCCAAAATAAAAAGGAAAAGGGCCCCCCGGCTGCCGAGAGTCGGCAAGGCAGCCTTCGAGCCCTCGGCATTTTGCATGCACTTGTTGCACTGGAACTCACCTTTTTGACAAGTTTAAGGTTTAGGGTTTAGGGTCTGTGTAGGGCTTAGGGTTGAGGGCTTAGGGTTTACGTTTTAGGGTTTAGGGTCACCTTTTTGCGAGAAGTGTAGGGCAGAGATCTTTTTTAAGTGTACTGGTTTAGCGTTGAGGGTTACCTTTTCTTGAAAAGTGCAGGGATACTTCTTTTATGAAGCTAAGGGCCTAGAGTTAGGGTTCAGGGTTTAGGAACTCACCTTTACTCGAAAAGTTTAGGCTGTCGTGGGGTTTAGGGTTTACGTTTTAGGGTTGAGGGCTAAGGGCTTACGGTCTCGAGGTTTAGGGTTAACTCACCTTCAGGGTTTCGGGTTGACGTTTTAGGCTTCAGGATTTATGAACTCATCTTTTGTTAAGAGTTTGGGGTTTAGGGCTCAGGGTTAGGGTTTAGGGTTTAGGAACTAGGGTTTAGGGTTGAACTCACCATTTTTGGCCCAATGGCCCTTTTATGGAGCCCTTATGGTCCTTAATAGTGTGTATTTAGGGTACATTAGAGGTTAGTTGGGGGGGTCTAGGTAGGGCTTAGGGTTTAGGGTTAGGGTTTAGAGTTTAGGGTCTGGTTTGGGGGCTTAGAGGTTTAGGGTTCGGGTTTAGGATTTAGGGTCTGGGGTTTCAGCCGAAAGTTGCTAAGCCAACAAAACGCATGAGAAGCGGGACTCTGTGACGCTGTGATCGCGGCATGTTTGATAACTTCGCCCTATCACAACTCACCCAAGACAAACCACTGAAGCCTGAACCTCTCAACCCAGAACCCGAAACCCCACCAAAACCCTACACTCTGAGCCGCTAAAGCCCTTTGAAGAAACTCTCCCCGGAAGCCTGCGTGACTGAACACCAGCGGCGACGTCGGCTTCTGACATTTCCTTCGAGTTCTACGAGCTTTACAGGTATATGTACAGGGCTGATCAAAAGTTTGTTTGAATGCAAGCTCCAGAGAGGTTTGATAGGAGAGTTCCACAAATCATAGGGACCTATCATTGTCGCCTGAGGAACTCCATCCCTAAACGGCTAAACCCAACATCCCTAAACCCTAAACCCTAAACCCTAAACCCTAAACCTCTACCTAACAGGTACTCACGTCTACTATGTTTGAATCGAGAAGGCACTGGGTCAAAGGCGCAAGGAGAAAGGGGCTCAGAGCAGATCGGCGTCAGCGAAGAAGGCTTGGAGTATGAAGCTTCAGGGTTCAGGGTTTAGTGTTTAGGCTTTAGGGTTTAGGGGTTTAGGGATTGAGGGTTTAGGGTTTAGGGAAGAAGGCTTGTGCTGTAAGTAAGGTTTGTGGAAGACGGCTTCGCGGATAAGGGTTTCATACAACGGCCTCCACAATGGCAATAGCGTTTGGGGTATACTATAGTATATTCATAGTAACGAACCCTAAGGAATAGCATTACTAACTGCTCAGGCTTCCAGAATAGCGCTTTGGACTTGGGTTTTTGCCGGCTTCCGAAAAGGTGTAAAGTTTCAAGGCCTGACGGCCAATTAGGAGTTAGGGCTTGAGCTTTGGGGTTTCGGTTTTAGGCTTAGGGTTTAGGGTTTAGGGCTTCGGGTTTGGGGTTTTAGGGTTGAACTGCCAAGCCCTGAACACTGATCCTGCCTAATTTATTATGCCCTCAATAGTTAGAATTGTGATTTCTGTGTGTGTTTCTACGCTTCAAGCAGATAGGGACTAAAATGGTATACTTCTCGTTTAACTATCCCGAATTCCGACCCATATTTCTTACCCTTGAGGGACAGAAGCTCCCAAAGAAAAAGGCGAGATTCGTCGTCGCGAGGCAGTTGAACCTGTTCGTCGTGCGCTGCTTCACCTCGCATTGCATGTAGACGACCTCACAGGTTTAGGGTTTAGGGGTTTAGGGGTTTAGGGGTTTAGGGGTTTAGGGGTTTAGGGCTCACCTCGCATTGCATGTAGACGACCTCACGGGGGGATTCAGCGAAGTCACCCGCGTGGCTTACGGTCATTGAGGTCGTCTGGCTTAGAAATATGGGAGTTTCCGAAAATAGGGGACCCAAGTATAGAACCCTAAATAGTAGGATCCTTATTATAAGGACCCCCAAATAAGGTACCCCTATTTTCGGAAACTCCCATATTCAAATGTGGTCTACATGAACCGTACCCCATTACAGCAGCTACTAGTACATGACTATAAGGTAACAACCCCGGAACCCGAGCCCTAAACCTTTAAATCCCCCCACCCCCGGATTTCAAGGGAAGCAGAATGTCTTTGGGGTTGAGGATTACATGGTTCATGGTTTGAAGGTTTGCGGGTGAAGGGTATTTGGGCAGGAATGAACAGACTAAGGTTTTGGGAATTAAGTTTATCCGACCATGATTCCAAGGAACCCTAAGGTCTCATCCGCTAACCCTAAACCCTAAACTCGAGGGCTTGGGGCTTTGGGGTGGCGCAGGCCACGTGGAGGGTTGGGGACTTAGAAAGTAGTTACTGTATAGTGCTAAACGTATCAGAACCCAATTTGGGATCCCATCTAGGGTGTAACGCGAGTCTGAGGGATCTGGGGTTTGCAGTACAGGATTTACTGGAAAGCTCATGAATACCTCCGCTGGCACACAGAACCTCAACCCGAAACCCTCAAACACACCCCAACCCTGAACCCTTAACCCCCTGCCTCCTTCACAATACCCCTAATATAGCGGCTTTAATAATTAGAATGGGGTTTTGGGATATATTACACTAGAACAAAAATAAGGAACCCCCAAAATAGTGTTGGTAATTATTAAGGCCCCTATGTTATAGTGCCCCCAGAGCTGGCTCGGCCACCTCAGTTGCATCGGTGTCGAAGCTGTTCTCACCTCGGCGCTCTCTATGAAACCCATGCAACACCCACTTTATCACTAACATGAGTATGTTTGCCCTAAACCCCGAGCCCCTTTAAGGTTGTTTGCTAGACTTTGAAGCAACGAAAACTAAGCTTCTCACACTTCTTCTCTGCCTCGCTGGAACGATCGCCGCTCAAGGCATCACATTGCCACTCATCCTCAGTGCCCAAACGAAGCTTTAAGATCTAATGGGAGTTCTACACACACATATATATATATATACATGTATATCTAGATATACATGTATGTATATATATATATGAAACGGTTCTATTCGACTAGGGTTCTTCAAGGGTTGTCTATGGTTCTTCGGGCTCTTTATGTGGGTTCTTTCAGGGTTCGAAACAGGTTCCAAAAGGGCTCGTTAAGGGTTCTAGAAGACCCTAAACCCTTAACCCTAAACCCTAAACCCAAAGAGTTCTATAAACGTTCTATCGGCTTTCCAGTTGAGGGTTCGCTGATGCAACGAGTCCAAAAGCCTTTGGACTTGAGGATGTAGGACTACGGCCTAGGGTCCTACACACCTCGGCTAAGGCTTTCATAAGCATCAACCTAGACCTGACACCCTACACCCTAGGGCCTTGGGATTTAGGATTGCGGCTGAGGGGCTGGGGCTGATATGGCGGAAGCCCATGTTCTCTTTGCAAACAGGGCTTCAGGATTTACGGTTTAGGATTTGGGGTTTAGGGTTTAGGGACACAAACACTTTTTGAGTGCGTCCTAGACACTAACTTACATGCAGTAGGGATAAATCTGCAAATAAAGCACGAAGAGCACCAAAAGCGCTGACATAGGGGCCTGAACCAGTGAGGTTCATGATTATGGACAACATGCCCAAACACCCTCTTCAAATAGTTAAGGCTCTCATATTACCCTTCTTTCAAGCTGAGCCAAGCAGTGGATATCTGCGGCCGCGGGTACAACAGAGACACAATGAAACTCTCCACGATAAGCACCCATCACCCTAAAACGACTAAACCCCCAAATCCCTAAACCCTAAAATCCCTCAACCCTAAAACCCCTCAACCCTAAACCCTCAACCCTAAACCCTAAACCCTTTAAGCTCCCCGACCCCAGGGGGTGAATGCCCGAAAACTCCCAGAGACTCCAATATTCCTTAACTAAGGGATAATATTCCTTAAATCATATTAGGGATCCTACTATAATATGAAGTACTTGAAGGGGCAGGGGACTTAATAAGTAGGTTATAAGTAGAGTTATAAGTGCCCTAAATGGAGTTACCCAATTATAACCCTACTTATAATCAACTTACTAAGTCCCCTGCCCCTTCAAGTATGTTCCTTAATTAAGGGATATTGGAGTCTCTGTGCTCTGTTAAACCCTTTGAGAACGATTCTTCGGAACCCTTCTATAATAAGGACCCTTAGGGGGGGTAGGGGGGAGGGGGGTAGGGGGCCTTAATACCTATGATAAGGACTTAAGAAGGCCTGTTGTATAGCCCCCTACCATATTATATTTGCAAGGAACCTGCCCCCCAAACCCCCAACCCTAAAGGAAACCCTACGAAACGCTTTTGAGGAGAGACTCGCTGCCCACGGTCTTCTGGAGCAAGGTCCCCTGGCACTCTGGAAGGTCCTGCATAGAGACGTAGGGGTCAGAGTTTAGGGTTCTGGATTGAGGGTTTGGGGTAAACCCTAAACCCTAAACCCTAAACCCTTCCGTGTTCAAAGAGGATTTGGAGGTTTGGGTCGGGGGCTCAGGCTTTAAGGTGTACCTGTGGCCCAAAAGACCTACTTTTTTCAGGAACTATTTCTAGAAACCATAATAAGGAACCCCAAAAAGGTAGGTCTTTTCGGCTACAGGTGTCTAGGGTTTAGGGTTTAAGGTTTAGGGTTTAGGGTTTAGGGGGACTATATATAGAAACCATAATAAGGAACCCCAAAAAAGAGCAGGGGCCTAAGTTTAGATTTCAGGCCCAGATCTTAGGATCAAGGGGTCGTTCGGTGCTCGGTGTTGAATGGCTACGGGCTTGAGGTTTCTGTCAAGGTTTGGAGGGGTTGTTTGGCATTTGAGGTTTGGATTTCGGGGTTTCAAGCTTAATTGAAGGGTCTGCATACTTATCACTACCTGGACCCTGCGGAACCTACCTTTTTAGGGCTCCTTATTTTGATTTCCAAATATAAGTCCTTAAAAAGGTAGGTTACATAGGGCTAAGGTAAGCCTATGCCATGAATTCTCGTAGACCCTCAGAGCCCGAAATCCTTCTCGGCAGAGATTTTTGTGTGGGGTTCACTGTTTGTCGCGTCCATTGGTCCTGAAAGTGTTTAGACACACCTCTTTAGGGTTTCTTGTTTGAGCTCCTTAGGGTTTAGGGTTTAGGGTACACGGAACCTCAAGTCCAGCATCTTCGGAACACTCCATCCAAAACTTCCAAAACCCTGCTATTGTTTGGGAATAAAGGGTTTCAGGGCTTTAAGGGTTTAGGGCTTCTTGGGAGGGGCTTGTGGTATTTAGGATGTCAGCTTATGTCATCTGGATGAATGTATCAAAAACGTATGTAGCCAGGTCCATATGTATGCATGCATTGGTGAATACATGTATGTACGTATGTATGTGTGTATGTGCTTGAGCTGTACTTACATACCTATTTGCATACATACATATGCACATACATGCATACATACATGCATAACTGCGTGTATCTCATGGAAACAATACGAAGGGAGCGCGTTCCCGAAACCTCAAACCCATGAACCCGTAAGCCCAGCTGGCTGCTGCTACAGCCAGAGCGAACAGCTGTGCCTCCAACTCCAGGTCAGCAGTGAGATTCGAAAAAGATCCGACGCTTACCTGATCGGGTCTAGCTGCAGGCTTTTAAAGGCTAGTTCTGGGGGCTTGAGGGTTTAGGGATTGGGGCAAAAAATATATTTGTCGGATGGGGGCTCTTACAGTTTTGGGCATGTAGGGTTGAGAATTGGAGGCTTCCAGAGTTTGGAGCTTTGAAGCTTCGGGGGCCTTACCTCAGAAAATAGTATGACCTAGGCTTTTCTGATCTTCTCCATCGATTTTGGCTTCTGGGGCTCATTTGTGAAGGTTGGCTAGAGCGCAGAGCTGGGACCCACAACCCTAGGTCCCAGACCCTAACCCGAAACACCCGAGTATTTCGAATCTGAGACGTCTTCCATCCTTGATGTCTTCTTGTGGCTCTTCAGTTCTCTGACCGCTGCAGTGTACATAATGCAGGCGGGCTTAGGGTTTAGGGTTTAGGGTTGTGAAAAATCTATTTGTATGTGGGGTACAGGGTACATTTTTGCCACAAATTTCGACCTCTATGTTATGATGTTGCAAATTCCTCAGCCGTTGGAAAGGAAAGAAACTATCCCCACCCGTAGAAATGTAGAAGAGCCTTGGTGATTCCTAAAGTTGTAAACCCTAAGGCGTACATCCTCAACCCCACACCTTCATCGTCTGTATCCTCTCGATTTTCGGGTGTCTGCTTCGAAACATATCACACTACGGATGGTTTCCCCCGCGGTTCGCTTCTCGAGCTGTTTGCATAAGGGTTTTGTATGGCTGAGGGGTGAGAAGTTCATGATTTGGGGGCTGGGGGGTTGGGAGTTGGGGCTTTGGTGGTTTGGGTTTATGGTGGGTTAGTGTCTCGGAAACCCTGCCTAAACCCTCAACCGGTTGTGGAGGTGTTTCGGAGATTGTTTGGAGTTGGTTCGGTGGCTTGGGATTTTGGAGCTGTGTTTGCATGCCTCGTTCACCCTTATCAATCCCCAAAACACCAAAAACCTTTAGACCCCTGCAAAGTCTAACCCCCTGCATACACCCTACTACTTGGAGGGTCGGGGGACTTAGTAACTAGTTATGTTATAGACTTATAACTATCATAACCCGAATTAGGGTCCCCTTAGGGTACTTATAAGTCTACTTACTACCTGCTTGCTAAGTCCCCCGACCCTCCAAGTAAGGGCTAGAGCCTCCCCGCAAGTCCGCCTTAAAGCCGACGGCGACTGGGGCGCAGCACAACCCCAAGAGGGTCCGCACGGATCGCTTCATTGTGAAGGAAGGCATCCAGCCTCGCAGAACGTTCAGGCTACATGGTTTTGTAGGGCTTATAGATGAATGCCTACGGTTTAGGCTGCGTGCGCGTGTGGGGTTTAGAGATGTTTAGGGCTTAGGATTTAGGGTTTGGGACTGTCGGTTTAGGGTCGAGGGTCCTCAGATTGGGGCTTCAGGCGTGGAAGGGTTTAGGGTTTAGGGTTTAGGGTCTTTTTTCCCAGAACTCCCAGTGAATGATGTGCTACACCCTACGAGCCTGAGCCCTAAAATCCCGAGGCCCTAACTTCTAATGGTCTAAAGCGCAATAGAGGCGAAAGTCCCAAGCTCCGGAGCCCGAACCCCAAACCTCACACCCCAAGCCTTACACCCCAAACACCCCAAGACTTCCCTACTTGGTTTAGGGTTTAGGGTTTAGGGTTTTGTTAGGGGCATACACCCCAAACACCCAAAGACTTCCCTACTTGGTTTAGGGTTTAGGGTTTAGGGTTTTGTTCGGGGCAAGTAGGTAGTAAGCAGACTCAGAAGTACCCCAAGAGGGGTCCTAATTGGGGTTATGATACTTGTAGTTCTTTAGAGTAGCTGCTTACTATGTCCCCCGACCCTCCAACTTTAAAACCCCTGAGCTTAAGACTTGGATGTTTAGAGCTGGTGTCTCAAGGTTTGGGGTTTGGTGTCTTTGGTTTCAAGCTCTACGCCACATGTAAAATCGGGGCCTTTAGTGATTAGAACAAGGTTCTTGGACGGTATTTACTATGCAAACCTACAAGGGATGTTGTTGGTATATACTCAGGCCCCTGATAGCACTACAGCATTTCCCACACAGCTGCGATCCACTTGAGTCCGTTCAGCATCCAAGCAGGCTTTCCATTTCAAACTACAGAGGAAGCGAAAAAAAAAAAAACACGAAACAAGGCCTAAGTTTTGGGTTTGGGGCACCCCCAAGGCCCCGAACACAACAGCTGATGATCACCGAGGCTCAAGGAGCTTTGCCCAGTTCACCTTTCCAGCTAGCCCGGCGTTCGCGCGGGCTTTGGAGCCAGAAAGCTTCGCAAAGCACGAGCTACTGTTGATGGACAAAATCCTGCATGACCCTAAGGACCCTAAACTATGGGAATTATGGTATATTCCTTATAATGGGTAATGCAGGATTTTGTCCATCAACCGTATGAACCTCAACCTCCTCTAAGGTAGAAACCTTCTTCACTGGACTCTGTTTTTCGGGGTCTCCGCACCAGTTTATGCTTCAGGGCGTAGAGTTTGAGGAGTATATTCCGCGAGTATTATCCTCGCATCTTGGAGGGGAGCACTCGGGACTTCCAACTCCCCAAATCCTAGACCATACGCCCTACACCACATAAGCTTAAGCCAACAAATCCGCCTTGCAAGCGCGAGTAGAACTCACTGTGATAGGGTTTGGGACATACGGCTGATGGACAAAATCCTGCATTACCCATTATAAGGAATATACCATAATTCCCATAGTTTAGGGTCCTTAGGGTCATGCAGGATTTTGTCCATCAGCCGTAGTAGAATAAAATAATCAGCACTGAACACGAAACCCTTACACGGGAGCCTGAAGCCCTGATCAAGAAACTCCCCTTCTTTACGAGCCTTAATACGGCTGATGGACAAAATCCTGCATGACCCTAAGGACCCTAAACTATGGGAATTATGGTATATTCCTTATAATGGGTCATGCAGGATTTTGTCCATCAACCGTATTGGCATCTCTGCTATAATCCTTTTTAAGGTGGCGGGTAGAGCCTAAACCCTAAACCTCTAAACCCTAAACCGTAAACCTAAATCCCTAGAGGCTGAACACTAAACAGCCAAACCCTTAGACTTAAACCCTGAAATTCACGAAACCCTAAACCCCATCCCTGAGCCCCTTAAACCTGAACCCTTAATCCCGAAACCTTAGACCCCTAAACCCTAAAGGGGTCCACGGTATTGACTTTCCGGATCTTTCCGGACCTATCCTCAAGTTCTGGGCTTGGAGTGAGCCTTTTCAGACCCCCAAAAAGCCCGCAAGCCCAGATCGCGAACGCCCCAACCCGCAGCTTGTTTAGGGTTTCAGCTTCGGTTTAGGGTTTCGGGTTTAAGGTTTGGCGTTTAGGGTTTAGGGTTTAGGGTTTCGGGTTTAGGGTTTAAGCTTCGGTTTAGGCTTTGGGGCTTAGGGTTTAGGCTTGAAGCTTTCGGGTTAGGGTTTTGGGGATGTGGGTTGAGGGTTTAGGGTTTAGGCCTTCGGGTTTAGGGTTTAGGGATTACGGTTCAGGGTTTGAGGGTTTAGGGTTTCAGGGCTTACTTAGACTTAGGTGGGACTCTGTTGAGATTGCCGACTTCGGAATCGCTCATGCCGCATGCCAGATCTAGACAGACGTAGCCCAGAAATGCAGATGCCTGAATGGTTGGCCAAAGCTACTCGGGTTAGGGTTTAGGGATTAGGGTGTATGAAGGGGCTTCTAGTACTCCTTGATGAAGCACTAGCTCCATGAGTTCTCGAGTGATCCCCAATTGCGGAGGCCTAAGTGAGAAGAAGACACAGACTTAGACCTCTACCCCACTGCGCGGGCCGGGGGGTATAGTAAGTATGTAATTTAGGGGCCTTAATGATTAGAATAGGGTTTTGGGGCCCATTATACTATACTGATAACCAGGAACCGGCAAAATAGTATAGGTAATTATCGAGGCCCCTATATTATCGTACTCTCGATACCTGAACTGCCGTCACAAGGGCTTGTCCCAATGCAACCCCGCTGACCAGCCTGGCTCGCGGAGACTGTACCACCCCTTTATTTAGGAATACCACTTAAATTTTCATCGGAACCCTAATAATTATAATAATGGAATATCCCTTGAATTTGCATTGGAACCCTAATATGATTTTCGGGTCTATGCCTATGCCTTCATTAAGGAATATGCCGTAAATTTTGGACGGAACCGTCATATGATTTCAAGTACAGCAAACCCCATAAAGTTGGAAACCGGATTAAGGCCAAATAGTGCTGGGATTCCCGATACATCACTCTTAAGGATTGAGGCTATTGGGTTTCCAACTTTTGGGCTTCTACTATATATTGCTTAATTAAGTGTTTTGAAGCCTCTGGATTGCTGTTTTTGAGAAAATACCGAAAGGATGCCAACCGTCGGAGTCTTAGCACCTAGGGCTCGGCGTTTGGGCCGTAGGGCATACTTTTGCAAATTGGTGCTAAGGGATTTAGGGTCTAGGGCGGTCTTGTTCGATGTCCCAAAAAAGCCCCGGAGCTACGGTGAGCCTAATCTTTTCGGATTTAACGCCATAGTGGCAGTATGTATCTCTCTGTGGAATCCTGGTTCAAAAATGCCACGAACAAGTGCATCCATGCTACAGTTGACGAAAAAGGGACCGCTACTGGTAACAATAATCATGCTTAGAGCTTAAGCTCTGGGGGCCGGTGCAAAAAATAACAATAGGTGATATAATGATGACAAATACACTTTGACACTTAGGTTGCACTTGACTATAACATCTAATTCTAAATATCTAAACGTCTAGTTATCCTTATGGGAATAAGCTGCCGATTTTTTCGCCGGCTTGGGAACACTACAGCCGTTCAGGTTCATCCGCGGCCCCACTCGAATGGCACGGAGCTCGCAGCGGGCGGGCTCCAGAGGCTTTACAAGGCCAACCCCGGGAGAACGCAGAGAGCATGAAGAAGCCTTGGGCTTTGGGTTTAGGGCTTTAGGGTTGGCCGCTCTGCAAGAGGGGTTTAGGGTTAAGAGGGTGAAGAGCTTGGAGTGTAGGGAAAGGGTTCAAGGATCTGTGGCTTAGGGCTTAGGGCTTAGGGTGTAGGGTTTAGTCGGGGGCTTCACCTACCTGTGGGAACATGATTCAACAGGTCCTCGGGACCAAAGTTTACCGCGGAGAAGCCCCTGAAAACTTCGGTTCGTCTGCTAGACAGGAAATGAAGGGGCTGAAGGATGAGGTCATACGGGTGGTTGTCAAAATTATGGTCCCTTTTTGGGTCCCTATTATAATACGGCACCTATTCTTTAGGGTACCCAAAAAGGGACCATAATTTTGACAACCACCCATATCATTCCAGAAGGCTTCTTGTTATTTATGCTGTAAACAGAGTTTAGAAACTTCAGTTTCATCCTTCATGCTTCGACACTGCCTGGACCATGTCCCGAAAACACATATCCCGTATGACTTAAGAACTTAAGCCCTGAACGCCACACCCCAAACCCTTTGACCCTAACCCGCAGTCAACAAAGGAAACAAGAACCAAGCGAAACCTCATGAAGCTCCTACACGAAAGGGTTTCGGGTTAAGGGCTTCGGGTTTAGGGCTTCGGGTTTAGGGGTTCAGAGTTTAAGGGTTTAGAGTATAGGGTTCAGGGTTTGGGGTTATGGGGTTAAGGGGTTTAGAGGTTCAGGGTTTTGGGGTTTAAGGTTTAGGGGGGTTAGGGTTAAGGGTTCTGTTGCTTTACGAAGATCTCCTGTCCTGGAACCCTATGACCCTGCTGTTGGTCTGAGAATCCAAATCGCTGAAACTACGAACCCCAACAATGCTAAAGCCAAAGCCATATACTCTAAACTCTCGATCTACATGAAAAGCTAAACATCTAAGACCCCAAACCCCTGAACCCTAAAGTCCTGACGGCCTGCAAAAGCCTGCGGCGCTTGGTGATATACTCCCAAACTAACCCCAAATGCAACCTACTTGCTCCGCTTTCAGGGAATTTGTAGGGGTCTGTTCAGCAGTAGACCGGCAAATGAAGACTCGAAACTCCAAAGCATCTGATCATCTGACCCATAAGCCCTAAACATTCAAAGTCATCCGCCTGATCACGGTGCACCAACCTAATGCACACCAATTACGATGCCTGTTCATGAAGACAACAACGATACCGATGGTCATTAGCGCCATCACTGTCGTCACTATCAGCATTACCGCCACGAATCATCACCTTCATCAGACTTCATCATCACTTTCGTCCTCATATCCGTCGTGGTCATTACCAAACCCCATCACAAACGCCGCCAAGAAGCTGTGAGCGCGAAGGTCCCGCAAAGTTGTTCCGGCACCTTCCAACGTTTCGGCAGTCTTGGCCCCAGATGCCTGGATTTGCTTAGATGCCGTCGGAAACGAAGCGAGTAGCGCAGCGGCAGAGTCACCGCGGTGGTTTGGAGATCCTCTGAAAAAGTAGAATTCCGGAGCTGCGACGCTGAGGTCCCTGCAGCATCGGCATTTGAAGCATTGCACTAGGAGACACCCCAAAGAGTAAGGATGCCAAGACCAGGATGTTTGCTTTGAGGCCTTGGTCGGGCCAAGGGATCCTTCCAAAGAGCACTGTGCCACCGTCTCGAGCCGCAGAGCCTCTCTCTGCAAGACGAGTTGTGCAGAAGTTGCAGCGAGTGCCAGCGATGCCTTTGCTCAAGTCCTGCCACATCCTGCCGCTATGCCACTATGAGCATAGCTTCAAAAGTACGGAGTGCCCTACAGGACGTACAGCCTTGCATCCAGATTGTGTGGCTACTCAGCTACTCGCTGTCATCGTCATTCACCTGGCACAAATACCCTTTTGGCAAACCAGGCAGCTTATACCATGTTGCTAAGAGAGCACGAGACCTTCCCAGAAGCAAACGAAAAGCTAGCGCCCAGACATCAACAATGGGAAGAGCCTTCGTGCGTCAGACTGGGGCACGCTCAGTGTACGACAGCATAGTTTGGAAAATCAGCATAGCCGCAAGAACAAGTGGCTGGCTCGCGGTCGGAACCATGTCGGGGCTATCAGGCAGAATGGCCTCCATTGACTTCAAACGACTGGAGGCACTCTGGTGGCCTCTCATAGCATGTCCATTCACACTTCACTCCTCAGTAGTTTGCCACACTGCCGAAGGACAACCTGCTGGCGACAGCAACTAAACATGTCGGTGACTAGTCAGATATCCGGCAATGTGATGCCGCTCCAATGTGATGCTCGAGATTTATCAATCCAGAATACTACTGGCATGACTTGTCGGCCCATGCTGTCTGGCCACATGCCGGACAGCTTGGACACCGAGCATACGAGAGGTGCACGATAAACCGCGATGAAGTCGGCTTCGTCTTTGCATCCGCCACTGAGCAACTACGAGCAAAGCTTCAGGAGAACAAAGTGAACTGCTCGATGCACGTCAATGCTTCCAGATTGCGTGGCTACTCACCGTCTGTGTCTGGCTCCCGGCACGCGTCCCCTTCTCGCAAGCGGCACACTACCCTTTTTGCAAACCAGTTGTAGCACGCCTCGCGGCTAAGTAAGATTCGCAGGCAGAACTTCCACGGCGAAGAACAACAACCCTACAGCTAAACTTGATGTGCTGGCATGCTTTGTTTGGACCGAGCACTGCAGGTGCTGTTGACAGTGACGCCTGGCGGTGATGGAAAGAAAAGATTACGAAAATAATGCTACGGAAGCGAAAGCAAGCAGCTGTCTCGTGGTCGAGACCATGTCGGGGCTGTCAGGCAGAATGGCCTCCACGGACTTCAAACGACTGGAGGCACTCTGGTGGCCTCTCATAGCATTTGCATTCACACTGCACTGCTCAGTAGTATGCTAGGCCGCGGAAGGACAACTTGTCGGCGAAAGCAAAGAGGCACCGCGAATCCTAGCCAGATATCCGGCCACACGATGCAACTCTGGCGTGATGCTCGCGATCTATCAATCTAGAATACTACAGGTATGATTTATACGCCCAGGCCCGCTAGCCACGTGCAGGACAGCAGGAGCAGCCACACCAAGCAATCGAGACGTGCATGAGAATCCACGATGCATCAACGGCCCGCTTTCACCCTCCATCCACACCTCACCACTAAGCCACTAGGGTGCAAAGCTTCTCAAGAAGAGACTCTTCACATATCCGTACTGAAGACTCGAAACAAATTTTGGAAACGACCTTTGATGCTTCTGCATTAAGCCCGGGGCTCGAAGCCCTGCTCCTAAGCCTTAAACCCTGATCCCTGCAACCTCGCATGGCGAAGATACGGCGGATGCTGCGGTACCCACGCCTCTCACAGTATCGTGCCGGTTTGCGCGTGAAGGGTGGCAGGGACCGGAGGATTGGGGCTTATTTCTTTAGGGTTGGAGTCCAGGAGGTCGCCCTTGGTACAAAAGAGGCTGACATGGCCCAAGAGTAACCTTGATAGCAGCATGAGAATCTGGGAGGCTGCTCCACATCATCCTCGCTCGTTTCAGGCAGATCCTCTATTCCAGAAGCGTCCAGGGCAGCATGCCCAGGTGGAGCTTCATCAGATCTATGGGGACTCCCCAGGGCAGGGCGCCCTGAAAGAGAAACCGTGAAGCCACTAAGTTACTAAAGGCAGAACCTGAAGGGGGTGAGGTTGACTGGCACGGATTTGCCTAGAAACCTAACTCGAATCCGGCGTCCTGCTTCTCGCCCTCGCAGTAAGGCTTTTCGGGGCCTTTGCGCCCGACGGGGATGGAACTGAAGGGAGAACTTCGAAGGAAAGCCGCTCGGAAGACTTCGCGGATATTCCCTATCAGACGGTAGGACTGTGCCTTTCCGGCGACGCCTTGGTGACACACAGCACCGCATCCTGCGCGCCGTCGCTTGGGGCATCTTCGAGCCATTGAAGCCTCGGCAAGAGCCGCTTTCCTGGCTCGCTCCTCGCAGAGACCCTGCCAGACCGAGCCATCTCCTTGCCGTCGGTGCTTTTTGGTGATGCTTCTTCCGGCTTCTTCCCCTTCCCATGGCTCCCACCCAGAAAAGAGGCCTGGACACACGAGAAGCTGTGGAGACTCAAAGGGATCCGCTGGCCCAACAGTTGGGATGGCAGAGGAGGTAGACGACGGGTCTTGCGGCCGCGGGCCTTCGCTTCAGCCTGCTCTCGAAGCCTCCCAAAAAGACACTCCCCCGACTTCCTTTGCTTGGGGCCCCGGATTCTGCCGGAAGAGGGGCCGTGATTCCGATGTGCAGGAGCTCCTGATCGCAAGGAGCCTCCTCCCTCTGCCGCACCTGTGGCCGAGACTTCGGTTCTGGAGGCGACGTGAAGGCGGCGAAGAGGGCCGGAAGGCGCTCCCGGCAGAGCTTCGGCAGCCCAGACAAGCAGAGCAAGAAGGGACCTGGCGCTCTTGGCAAAGAGGGAGGGAGGAAGGAGAGGGATGAAGGAGGCTCCCATCTCTGCACCCGAATCACGGAGAAGGGACCTGGGGTGTTAAGATCCCGCAGCCGAGGTAACGGCAGAGGCTAAACTCTGAAAGAATGAGGGCATTTTTTGAGAACCTGTAGAACTTGCACATCATCGAAGTCCTCGCAGGAGCTGGGCTTCAACTGATCTTTCGCACAGGCTCTGTCACGCCTGACGCGGTCGGACAGGACCCTTCATCCTACGATTGGTTAGTAGGGAATGGAGGAATGGTAGTAATAGTAGTTATAATTTTATAATTGTACCCCATTCCTCCATTCCCTACTAACCAAAGGTAAGTTCATCGCATCTGATGCGCTGCACCACACTTTCCTCGACTCCGCCGCTTCAATCGTCCTATGAGGCCCCTCCAGCCTGGGCATCCCAAGGCCACCCAACAAGGCCCAAGCTCCGGCCAGGGCCCCAAGCAACTCCCCGGCCTACTAGGAGATGGCACACCACCCTGCCAGGGCTCCTTTATGGCTCCTTTTATGGCTCCTATGAAGCTTCTAGCGGGGTGTTTAGGGCGCTTTGGGGGCTCGAAGCCTCGCAATCTGACTCTTGGGAAGAGGCCCCCGAGCCGAACGGCGGCGAGACGTGCGAAGAAGCTGCGGCAAGGCTCTCCGCAAGGACAAACCTGGGGCCTCCGCCAGAACTTCGCATCGTAAGCATCGGCCCCCGAAGCACATGCGGCTTCTTGCGGCTTCCCCGGAGCCTTTGAGGGACTGGGGCTTCCTCTTGCAGCTCAGGAGAGCCTGCAGGTCAGCTGCTTGGCTTCGGCTTCGGAGGCCTCCAAGACGCAGGCGACGCCGGAGAAGAGCTGCAGATCTGAGCCGCAAGCATCCTCGAAGGACTTGCCTCCCTCAAGGAAGGCAGTGCGGAAGGGATGGCAAGTCTTCAGACGCTTCAGGCAGACCACGGCCAGGAGTCGATGAATTGCCGTCGGATTTCTCACAGAACGCTCAGCACCCCCAAGCCTCCCGGCCCTAGTGTCTCCCGAAGCCCCGAAGGCCTGAAGCAGGCTTCGGAATGCAGAGCTAAAGCTTCGCGGCTCACTGCAACTGAAAGCAACGCAGAAGTCCATTTTTCGACGGCTGTCGGAACTGCGAGGTCCTTTGGTGATAGGCTACGGCCCATCCTGCTCACACCAAGAGGCAGCCGGAGAACCTCGCGCAGGATAGCAGCCTAGCTAACGCCAAAAGGGCCTATAGCTTTGGGCCTGGAGCGGTCGTGCGGCCGCCAAAAGCAACTTGCGCTCTCGAGCGCTTCAAGGCCTCAGCGCTTTAGGAAGATCTTTCCTGCCTTGATCCTGCGCGGAGCGTTATCTGCGACGTCTTAGCAGAACAGCGCTGACGAAGAGTGAGAGCGCGGGGGAAGGATGCACATCTGCAGCTTGGCACTTCGTGCTTTCGAACTTGTTCGCTTCATGTTCCCTGAGCCGCAGGAATACGGGCCGAGCATGTGGCAGCCTGGAGAAATTTCACCACAAAACCTGCTCCTCAGTGATCCATGCTTCAACGGCCGAAGACATGCAGCAAGTTCAACAATGCCAGACTCACCCGGAGCGCCCCATTCAAGAAAAGCTTTGGGTACGGGGAAGCTGCACAGCTGTCGAGGGCACCCAAAGCTCAGGACAAACTCCCCTCAAACCCTCAAGCCGAAGCCGCCCAGCAGCCTGTGTCTGGAGGATTCCATCAACAAGGCCCGAGAGATCAGACGCGTACAATAGGAAGTCAAGGCATGCGGGCTCCGCGGTAGTCGCAACTGTACGTTGCAGGCAGTATGCTGGTCATGTGACGATCACATGATGCTGGTCACAGGCCTGCCAATCGATCACCACGTGCAACGTGGTGTTACCCTTCTCAAGTACACCTGCCTGCCGAACGGCCGTTCATTCCTAAGCGTTGTAGCTCTTAAGTACCCAACATTGGCTGACACTCGAACAAACTGGCATCAGGATCTTGAGATCACCGGACCCTACATCCAGTCCACATTACAGCATGAAACCGTATGGCTCTACCATACCCTGTGCCCTATCCGCATGCACCGGCGGAGGTCAGAGGAGTGTCGGCCGGAGATTGCATGCTCCACGCTGTGCCATTGCGATCAACCTTCTTGCAACGGAAGACAGTCATCTTTAAACAGGCGATATCACGAAGCTTCCCGCCATCATTCGGCGTCATGCGTCTGGCATGCAGAATTCTGGAATGTCTTTGTAATGAAGGTCGCATCACCTCCAATTCAATCTAACNCATCTTTAAACAGGCGATATCACGAAGCTTCCCGCCATCATTCGGCGTCATGCGTCTGGCATGCAGAATTCTGGAATGTCTTTGTAATGAAGGTCGCATCACCTCCAATTCAATCTAACGTGATCTGTTAGGGACACGCAGCAACTGCAAGAGGCATGTCAGCAAGAAACCGACCTTTGACAGCACACGTCGGAACAGATTTTGTAGGTGGGCTTCCGTCCGTGTATTCGAAAGGCGCTCACAGACTGCAACGCAGCCCGTCATGTGCACAGACGACCGTTGCACAACTTTCTACTCCCACGTCAACCGGTGATTGCAAGTGAATGCAGCAGTGCCTGTCCCGATATCGACCAATCCCCGAACAGACTGTGGTCAGGACCTTGACATCACCGGACCCTGCCCGCTGCCCGCATTACAGCATGAAACGGTATGGCTCTACCATACCCTGTGCCCTATCCGCATGCATCGGCGGAGGTCAGAGGAGTGTCGACCGGAGATTGCATGCTCCACGCTGTGCCATTGNCTGCCCGCATTACAGCATGAAACGGTATGGCTCTACCATACCCTGTGCCCTATCCGCATGCATCGGCGGAGGTCAGAGGAGTGTCGACCGGAGATTGCATGCTCCACGCTGTGCCATTGTGATAAACCTTCTTGCAACGGCATACAGCCATCTTCAAACAGGAGATATCACGAAGCCTGCGGCCTTCAATCGGCTTAAGGCTTCTGGCATGCCGAGTTCTGGGTTGTCTTGCCGGTGAAGGTGGCGTCACCTCCAATTCCATTGTGATCTGCTAGCGATATGCAGCATCTGCAACAGGCATGTCAGCACTTCTGGTACCTGCTCTTGTGCGGTGGGTTCACACGCCTGGAGCTAGTGAAGCAAGGATTGGCGCCATGATCTCTAGCAGGAACAGGATTCTTGGCAGGGGAGCGCTCTCGAGGCACACTAGCTTCTCTTAGTTTCTGAACTAGAGATGTCAACTGACCCGCAGATGGTTGCAAGCTTTTGCCTTGAGCTCTACACATGGCCTGCAGTGGAGCGCTTGCCCCACCATCCACTGTCTTGAGCTCGCAGTTTCAGAGTCAGATGTGCAAGCTACCCTGCCCAGACTCAATCGAGTCTCGAGTTCTCTCCGTCGAAAAATACATCCAGCAGAACTTTAAGCCAAGCCTTGGCTCGCTTCTCTGCCCTGCCTCCAGGAATCAAGGAAACTCCTTGCTCAAGGTGCCCCTTGCAGCGCGCCCAGACCATCCTTCGCAGCCCAAGACGGCTCCATGGGCTTAGCGAAGCTCCTTCTTTGGGCGGAGGGTGATGAAGATCCCTGCGGAAACCTCGACGTCGAGATCGGAGGACAGCGGTGACAAGCAGAGGCTGCTCCGCCAGCAAGTCAGGTCCAGCTTCGGGGCTTCCTCCTCGAGGCACGAAACAGACAGCAGAGCTTTCGTATCAGTCTCTAGATCTTTGGGTTCCTGCCCACGCTCAGCCCAAAAGCCTCACACCGAGCTGCTTCTTCGGGATCTGGGGCATGCAAAGGCAGGCAGTTGGCAGGGTCGGCTGGCGCTGCCTTGTCGGAGGGCTAGTCCTACGGCCTATCTCTCCACAGTGGTGTTGAGTTGCACAGCAGCCGCGGTAGAATCAGGAGCTACACCTTAGTTTGTCAGGCTACGTAACAAGTTTCCATGCGGCAGGCGGGTGGCTTTCCTTTTCTTGCATGGGCCTTCTCCGGTCGTCCTCCCAGCGAAGCACCTCACAAGATCAGCTGGGCCTGCTCCGTCCCAGCGTAGACATGCTGAGTTCACTCCATACACTGAAGCCGAGAAGAGACCATGGGATGGCTCAGAGCTGCTTCGGCGCCAGGTTGGCACAGAGGTCTCCATCGATGCTGGGCAGGAGCCGTGCATTAGGCGGGAGTCGAGAGAGACCCGGTCCCGGTTCTTGCTCAACTTTTCCTAAGTCTGATGGAAGGCTTACACTTTGCAGGACATGGAAAAAGCTGCAAGCAGGGACTATCGGAAGTCTCAGGCACCTCCATCCTGCACCACCCATAGATAAAAACTGCTCTGAGAACTGAGCCCTTAAACCCACACCCTCTGGCGACGTCTCAGGTGTGCACCGTCCCACAGATGCGCGGGAGAGGATGGATCCGAGAGTGCAGCGGTCGCACAAGGCTTAGGAATTTTCTCAGTAGCCATCAGACCTTAAGGGCTCATAACTGAGGGCTCATAAGGGCCCAGAGATCAGAGCCTTAGGGCAGGACAGCACGAAGGCTTAGGCTTAGGGAACCTTCTGGCGACTAGGACAAGGACTTCGTGAGCAATTTCACGAGGTCGTGGGCTAAAACCACAGCGCAGCCTGCCGAAACGTCGAGGGCTCAAGGATTTCAGCTCTGGCCTCGGCATCTTAGCTTCTGAATGCTCCTTGTAGGCCCGAGTCCCCATCTTAGGGAATACTTTTTGTAGGCATCTTAGCTTCTTAATGTTCTGGGTCCCCATCTTAAGGATTACATCAGCTTCGTCGCAAGAGCTCATTGCACATTGCGGGGCTAGAGAGGCATGGCAACGCTTCGGCTCGCCTCGGACATAAGAGAGCCTTGCACACCAGCAAAAGGGCAAGGAGACGACGCAACAGGCACAGCGTAAGGACCTTCGAACATTCACGACTTGTGACTTCTGGTTCGGGCTTATGTCTGCGTCACAAGAGCTCCGGGAGGATTCCGCGGATGCGAAGGGAACCGGAGGGGCGGAGCTCGGCGCTGTGGGGTGGTCGCTTTAGGATGCGGGTGCATCGAAGCCATCTTGGCCCTAAAAGGCCCTCCTGCTTTCAGCTTGGGCACCCCGGGGCAAGAAAGTCTGATCCGACAGGCTACAGCCTAAACCCCACTGTGGCTCTGGAAGCCCTGCACCGGAAGCTCTGAAAGCTAAACACTTTGGGCCAAGAAAGTGGACCAGTTTGGGTGCAGAGGTGCCGGGAGAGAGCACGGGAGTTTACCGGCAACTTTGGTGGCGCATCTGGAAAGTTGGCACAGTTTCCAGCGGAGCTCGGATGCTGAAACTTCCTGGTTGCCATCACACGAAGCTGACTAAGTTGGCTCCTGGACGACGCGCAAGGGAACGTCGGGAAGGACGCCCGTTGCCAACAACAGCTTGACCCCTTCACCATTACATTGAAACCTGCCCTCTTGAAGGACTGCCATAGAGGGCTTTTATAAAACCCCACCCTTTGGAGGATCGAAAGAAGACTTCCCAAAGGCGTCCTTAGCGGGAGCGGCTCAGGTCAAAGCTTTTGCCACTTCGGTCGCGGCTTCCGTAGGCTCCGGCGATGCCCCAAAAGCACCTGCAGACGTCCGGGGGCCTCTACGGCCTGTGGCAAAGGCCGGCAGCCCTTACAGGCAGTCTCATAAAGGAACCTCTTAGTGGAAGCCTCGCGGGAACCTTTAGCGGACTTCCCTTCTTTAAGCCTCGGCGCCTTCCGGACGAAGAGCCTTGCAGGGCTTCCCGGGATGAGGCCTTCCTTGCGAAGAGAATCTTCGGACTTAGGATCTTAGGAACTTAAGCTTTCGGGTTTACGGGTTTAGGATGATTTAGGGAACTCTCTGGCAGTGTAGAGAGCCGTTGAAGCAAGCCTGACTGGCCGTCTTTTCACCGGATCTGGCTCTTTTGCCGCAGGTGTGCATGATCAAGCGCGCTGAAAGGGAAAAGCACTTGACGACTGAGACTTCTCTGCGACATCGGAGCTCCAGCCTGTGCCGTGGAACGGTGCCCTAGCGGATCACCGCGATGCAGAGGGAGACCAACGTCTCATGGGACCTTGGCAGCTTAGGAGCACGTCAAGAGAAGGATGCCAAGCAGATCTGAAGAACTTCATCTGCAACGCGAGTCTCCAGTGCCTTCCTGGCCCAAGCCGGAAACCTGCCAACCATGGTCTCATCGATATTGCGATGCAAGGGAAGCACACCAGCACGCAAGCTCGCTTCAAAGACAGGCGTCTCCAAGTGGAGGAAGCCCAAGGCCCGGAAGAGGCAAAGATGCATGGCTGGTCGGGCCAGACCCAGGGGTGGGTGGCCTCGAAGCAGAGCCGGGGCCGATATCGGGCAAGACGGGAAGAAGCAGGGATCCACCGGGCACGGGAAGAATACCGGGGATGACGCAAAGCCGAGCTCCGTGCACAAAGACTCAGCAGCCCGTTGGCAAAGACGGACGTCCGAAGGGGACATCTTGGGCTTTTCACCTTAAGGCATCCAATGTTCGCAAACCTCAGCATGTCGCTCGAAGTATAAGCCCAAATCCCGAAGGAGTCATCCTCAGCATCACTTGCGTCCAAATCCTCATCTGCTGTCTATTGCTGGCAGGCCGTCGGCNCAAACCTCAGCATGTCGCTCGAAGTATAAGCCCAAATCCCGAAGGAGTCATCCTCAGCATCACTTGCGTCCAAATCCTCATCTGCTGTCTATTGCTGGCAGGCCGTCGGCAAAACATCGAATATCCCTGCTGAGACTGCGCTGCCAGCAGACACGCAAGCAAAAGGATGCCTGAGATTTGAAACTCCAAGTGGGCCGTGTTTTGCACCTTGCAAGCAGGTAATCTAGCCCTACGCCAACCGAGGATGTTTGGGTGACGTGCAAAGCCCCGAGTCCACAGCAAGAACGGCCAAGACAGCGACTGAAAAATCGAAACCACGCGAACTCCGAGTCCCAAGACCCAGGGCAGCAGACCTCGGAATTTGAACTACTGAGACTAAAGGGTCTCTTGGGTCTCTTATGCTTTCATTACAAAGGCCATCCTCACAACGAAGCCCGGAGAACTCTTCGACGTCTGCAAGCCCGCGGCCGGGGAGGTTCAAGCCTTGACGACCGACGCTCACGACGGATTCGGTGTCGTGGCTGCTTGAGGGGCGGAGAAGAATGCTGAGACTTCGCGCGCAGCACACATCCCAAGGCCGGGGGATGCAGATTCAGTTGCAGGGCTGGCAGTGGAAGAGGGAAGGCGAAGGAGCCGAAGTTGTTCACCCGACCGCTGCGACGTACTCTTACAGGAGAGAGCATCAGAGTCACAGGGCCCACGGGGCTGCAAGAAGCTGTCTTACCATGCCGCAGGCAGCTCAGAAGCCCAGCGTCCCCAAGGCTCAGTGAGAGCAGCGGCCAGCGCGGCTCTGGCGACTGCGGTCCTCGCCCGCCTTGACCTTAATGGCCCGGCAGACCTCCTGGCCAGCACCGAAAGAGCAAAAGCCCTCGTTGGTGTAGACAGACCCTGGAGGGTCACCGGAAAAGCCCTCTAAACCGGTGGCTATGGGGAGGAATGCTACCATTCCGAGTCTGCGCATGTTTCCAAGCAGGGAGCCTGAAAGTTCAAGGCACCTAAGAAGTCACACAGTGCTGTGACGCGAATCTGCGCAGATGTGTGATGGCTGGGAACCCGCTGAAATCTTCAATGGTAAGGAGGCAGACAAAGGAAGCGAAAGCCTAGCGTGCAACTACCTGCAAGCTGCGGGAATGCAAACATCCCCTTGGCACACAGTCATCAGCTTGCTCCTGGGAATGCCATTGTAGGCAGAGGGCCGATGCCTCGTGCAGAACTGCGGAAAGTTTAAACATGCTCCCCACCGCCGCGGGAGACCTCACCGTAGACCTCCCGGAAGCACGGCAGACAGAGCGAGCAAAGGGGGGAGCCCCTGGGCCACTTGCCGCAGCTTCCACTGAACCCTTGCCCGAAAAACGCCGAGAGACGGCGTCCAATTTCCTTGAACGAAGACTTCGAAACAGCAATCATCCACAGCACAGAACAGAAGGGGGCTGAGCTGCAAGCAGTCCTTCGCCCCATGAGGCCCTGGTTCGCCTGAATCATGAAGCTTAGGCCTTGGGTGGCAAGGGTGGAATCTGTGATCGCAGAAGCCACGACTGCGGGGCACCCCCAAAGCCTGTCGCTTTGTGATGGACGGGGGGATCTGCGCGCGAGCCTAAGACGCCCCTTCTGGCTTAGAGGCCTCTTCTTTAAGGCGGGCCCTTCTTCAAAGTACAGCCAACAAGGTGTATCTCAAAAGGCAAACTAAACCGAAGTTTCAGCAGATTCCGTGAAGTCGCAGTGCTTGGGGTTGCTCCAATCCCTGGCATCAGATCAGAAGAAAGAGGCAGCGAGCGAGGACTTCCTTGCAATTCGCGGGCGGTTCGGGTTCCGGCCTCAGAGTTTCAGCTGAAGCCCGGCCTCAGAGTGTCAGCGACAAGGAGCTACGAAGTCAGAAAGCCCATGCCAAGAGCCGAAGGCCTGAGCATGCAGAGTAGGGTTTAGGGTTTGGGGTTTAGGGTTTAGGGTTTAGGGTGCCCGACCCCCAAAATGGCAGACATCTTGCAAGGCTGTCGAACGCAAGACTTCTGAAGCAGAGAGGAGTCCTCTGCTGACACAGCGGCGACTGCCTGGCCTGTCTCTGCTACCTCCAAGCACCCTTCTTGAGGGATGACTTTGGCTTCGGGGCCTTGAAAAAGAGCCCAAAATACCCATCCTTGGGACACGGGCTAGCGCGCTGGAGGGCTCTCATCTGCGATGCCAAGGAGGTGGGAAAAATGAGGGGTAGATGGGCCGTCGCCAAAACTCCTTTGGTCACGACTCCTTGAGTTCTCTTCCTGCTAGGTCTCGGACCCGGTGAAGTCCTGTCGCTTGCAGCCGGCTGCATCTCTGTGCCTTGCTCCCATGCAGCACAGAGCAGCTCAGCACGATAAAACTGCAGACCTTCGATCGAAGTCTGGGAAGAGCAGCGAGGGAAGCTGCCGGGGAGCATGTCAAAATGGTACGGCAAGGACAGTGACGTGTGGCTGAAAGGGACCGGCCGGCGATCAAGCTGAATCGAAGTAGAAGCCCGCCCAACCGATCCCAACAGAGCTGCTGCTTACGGTCGTCGAACTCCTCCTCGAAGAACCCGAAAAGTTTCTGGACAAGAAGGGCGCAGCGGTAGGAGGTAGGCAGAGCAGCCACACCGACATCCCTGCAAGCTGGCGGTTAATTGGAGGGGACCACCCCTATGCCCTTGTTAAGAGACACCACGATAAGAGGCAAGGCAGAGGCGTGGAAAGCCATCATCTCTTCATGCGGCGAACTTTACCAGACTTCTCCGGGCAACTTTCCACAGACTTCAGCGCGGCTTTCCGCAGGCCATGCGTCATCCGACTCCCGTCACAAAGTACTGGACAGGAGGCCTGGACGGAGGAGCCCCGGCAATCGGATGGCTGCCCCTTGCACGGAGAGCCGAAAGAGTAGACCATAGGAAAGCGCCACTGCTGCGGATGCTTCGACGTCAGGAGAGAGTAATGTGCTAACTGGAGTCTGCCTGCGGCCCATGAAAGCTTAAGAGCTCCCGAAGCTCAGAAAGCCCCCTGCCTTGCAGGAAAGTGGAGCCATCCTTGTTGGGGTCGCTTGGAAGCCAGGAGATAGCAGTGCGCTAACTTGAATCCGCCTGTGGGCTCGAAAAGCTCAGGAGGCCTGCAAACTTCGCCTTGAATGCGGCACTGGAGCCGCGGCACTTACAGCGAAACCTCAGAGATTCATAAGACCTAGGAGGTATCAGCTTGCACGCAGCAATGCAGACCCGAAAGAGTGAAAGGCCAATTTCGGCGTCTTCACTTTGCGATGGGGGCCATTGGCAGCGGCGAGGGGCGCAGCTGCCGAAGCAGCTCACTTACAATGCTTACTGCACCGTGCACACTTCCTCTAGAATGAGTCTAAAACTGGCCTCTGAAGACCTAGCTTCTGCTCGATGAGGCTGCTCACAGCATGTGTGTAAGGTAGGGCCTGGCAGAGACAGCGCTTTGTCCTGTCAGTCCCACTCGGACCCTTTGCATTGTGCAAGAGGGCCAATGGGCGACAGTCCTACAAAAGGCAGCCGCTGGCATCCCGCTTCAGCGAAGGCCTGGCGAGCAGTCGGGGTTGGGGGCGGCTTAGGGGTTTAGGGGTTGCGGCCTAAGTAAGTCAACAGTCCCTGTCTGGTAACAAAGCTTGAGTAGATTCCACAACCTGACCATCGAAAACACGACAGCAAGAACAACAGTCAAAGTGAAAAAGACGGAGGAGGAGAAGCAGAAGAAGGGCGACATCATCAGCCAGCCAGGACCTCCAATTCTTCAGCCCCATGCCAAAAGGCAAACAAATCGGCTCCATTTGCAGGCTGTATAATTGGGTTAACAAATCAAGGCTCAAATTTAGGGTTTAGGGTTTCGGGGTTAGGTCTAGGGTCTTCACAGGGTTCCGTGGCGCAGGATCCTCAAGTACTGGGTTCTTGTTGCGGGATGGAATTTAAGTTACCATAATAAGAAAACCATATTATTTACTAGAGATCCCGATCATGGTAACTTAAATGAAAATTCTTCACAAGAACCCAGATTATGTGCAGGATGATGCAGTTGCTGTGGAGGCTGCAATCTTGAGCTGCCGGGTTCAGGGCACTTGGAGGGTCGAGGGTCAGAACTCCATTAGGATCCCAGATAGGGTACTTCTACATCTACTTATTCTCTACCTGCTACGTGCTCCGACCCTCCAAGCGAGGTTTAGAACTCAAGGCTTAGGGTTCAAGATACTTAAGGGATCAGGGGACTTAGTAATTAGGGGAATAGAAAAGGTAACTACAGGTATATCCACTTATAACCCTGATTAAGGTACTTCTAACCCTACTAAGTCTCATGATCCTCCAAGTAGAGGACTGGATAGTTCCGGTTTAGGGTTTCCTGGATCCTAAGAAACCTACATTTTTAGGGTTCCTTACGATTTCCTTCTAAAAAAGGTAGGTTATTTGGGGTTAAGGTAGGGTGTATAGGGTTACCGTATTGCTGGTGCCTAAGGAAGATTGGAGGAAAGACTATGAGCACTACTATACGTAGTGGATTTTGTAGGGACAATTGTCGGAATACGTGATCAGTATATAACGACATACATTTAGATTTTCAATAGGATTTATATCACGGTAGGCCAAGCGGGGGTAGCATACATATATATATATACACACACATACCCACACGTGTGTGTACGCAAACAGAGTCGTGGAAGTATTAAAATCAAAATCCGCCGCTTGGACTATTTAATGAATCTGAAGTCAGAGGGCGGCAGCGACCTGCTCATGAGAGCATGCAATCGAAGCTCCAAAAGATTCCCCACGCATTGATGCTTCGTTTTTGCCTCGCTTCCACCAGTCAAGGACATGCTGTCGGCTGAAGCGAAGCCACATCACGACCGGTGCGCGGGCCGCGCAGTGCAGGAGTCTGTCTTGGACATTCCTTCGTTGGGGGACCGGTGCCCCAAAAAAAAGGTAACGTGCAGTCGCAAAGCTGAATTTACCGGCCGAAGAGCCCAGCACATCTCGTGCTACTGACTTACGTACGCAACTCGGTAGAGTTCGGCTGGCGAGAGCGGAATTCCAACACTCTCAGCCTGCTTCTTGTGGAAGTACATCGCCACATGCTGTTGCGAAATCCGATCCAAGCAGACGACGAGCTTACCATGGCGCGCTGCCATATCCTGGGCTTTGAAGTAACTAGGGAAAAAAGTATAGTAGACTTTTATTAAATACGGGGTTCCCTTTGAGTAACAGGTTCAAAAAAGTATTAAAGTATGGTACTCCAAAGCCCAGTATCCTGCAAGCAATCCTCCAAGCCACCTCCCTTGCAGTGCTGGAACCAGGTGTTCACATCCTCTTCCGCTTCACTCTGTGATAAGTGCAAGTCCTGCCATGGGTAGTCATGCACTGGGAATCTCCGAAACATGAGATGGACATTACCCTAAACCCTAAACCCTAAACCCTTCATCATGACCTGAACCGGTATGGAGCTTCAATAGCCGGCCTCAAACTCGTTGATGCAGTTGTGTGTGCACAGGCAACAACGCACCTCGCTTGGAGAGTCGATGGCTTAGTAAGTAGGTAGCAAGCAGACTTCTAAGTACCCTAAAAGGGATCCTAACTGGGGTTATGGTACTTATAAACTTATAAGTCTCTAAAGTAACCTATTACCAAGTCCCCCGGCCCTCCAAGCATGGTCGAGCCCAGAACGCCAAGGAAGATATCAGCTTGCAAATACGTCATCTTCTATTCCAGTATGTCATCTTACAAAGTAGTCTAGTGTAGTGAGCTGGAACCTTGCACTGATTCCAAAGTCCCCGACTTGCAGCAGCAGCGCTTGAAGGCCCCCACAAAAAATATGCCCAACTCCGTCAAGGGGTTTAGGGTTTAGGCCCAACTCTGTCAAGGCACATAGTGATTTAGGGGCAGCAAGATCAGCAACGAGAGTATCACGATGGAAAGGATCAGGAAGATAAGTCCCCCAATTGTCTTGCAGGAGCACACATATCGCACGATTGTGGGGAAGACGAAGACGGCACCATTCCACCAGAACAAGTACCTCAGGCAATCGGGGAATCAAGAGGCACAGGCCTGAGCCTAGTGGTCTTATGTTTAAAATAGGAGAGTTTCTCCATCAACCTCCAATCTCAGTGCCACCCACTTCCAGGTGCCAACTTGCTCAAAGCGGAAACCGCAGTTCAAAGGCTCAACAGTCACACCCTACAATGTACCTCTATTTATTTAAGGCCATATAGCCTCCATTAGCTGCTGTATGGGGTCTCTTTCTGCGAAAACTTCGTTGGGGGGGGGGGGTCCTAAACCCTAAGCCCTAAACTGTCTAAACCCTAAACCCTAAACCCCTAAACCCTAAATAAAAAACGTCGAAAGCAGAGAACTCCAAGGTGCGGGACGCGAGTGCCACTGCCAACGCGCCGGAGGAACTCCACCGAGCCGGAATCCGATTCCTACGGTTGATGATAGAAATCCAGGGGTTCCTTTAAAGGGATCGAAAGGGTACCTTTAAGGGGTTCCTTTAAGGGATCTTTGGGGGGTTTAAGGGTTAATGATACTAGTCCTGCATTACCCATAATAAAGAATATACCAAAATTCCCATACTCTAGGGTTCTAAGGTCATGTAGGATATATATATATATATATGTATATATATATATATATATATCTATCATCAACCGTAGTCCATGGCTGGGATAGCACCAAAGATTTTAAGCGTTTAGGGTTTAGGGCTTAGGGTTTAAGGTTTCTTTAAGGGGATGCTATAAAGAATACTATAGGTTGGGATAGCATTCAAGATTTTAAGGGTTAAGGGTTTAGGGTTTAGGGTATTCCTTCGTGGGTTCAGTACCCAGAAAGATGTAAAACGTTACCCAACTATGACAAAGATTCGATCTCCCCGATGCACAACAAGAGAACCACCGTGGCGATGGTGGAACAAAGGTAGCCACAAGAGCCCACGAAATAACAAATCAGGCTCATGTCATGTAGGCCTGTCACTGCCTCTTGCAATGCACTTTCGCTCAGCTGCTGCCCGATCCAACTTTCTTGAAAGGCAAAACCGCTTCCAGCAAAGTCCTCCTGCAACCAGTCGTCCACGTTGTCAAAGGCCATGGGTACCACAATTGTCATCATGAGGGCGCTGATTAGACCTCGGAATCTGCGTCTGCAAAACTCCTAAGTTCTGGAAGCATGTTGCAATTCATACCCGATGCTCGAGTCTACACATGCGTCGCTCCGCCGGTTGCCTTTGCCAAGGGACCCATGTTGGTGCATTCATTGACCAAGTTGTCTCTGGCTGCGGTGGACACGCCCTTATCCTCGGTGACGATGTTGTCGCTCAACACCAGGAAGCGCCCACTCAGCATAGCCAACCAAGAAGCGCCAAAGCCTGGGCTGGACGGACTCCAATCAGGGTTTCAAGTTCAAAATCTTGAAAACCCTAAACCTCAAACCCTAAGAAAGGATGAAAAGCCCAGCAAGGCTCCATCTGGAGTCTTCGAGTTCCCTGTCCTTGCCACCTTCCGCTGGGGCAAGAAATCTGCAACCCGCTTGAAAAAGACGCCCTCCAGCTCAGTCTTTTCAGGTTCCTTAGGCGGTTTAAGGTTTAGGGTTTAGGGTCCTCCAGCTCAGTCTTCTCAGGCTGCCAACAACCTTGACCTTGCTCCACCTTTCTCCCTTTGGCAAGTAAAGGGCCCTCTGGTTTGTACAAGCCAACAACGGGTCTGCCATCAACTTGATGACGAAGGAGTTGGCTGGATACAACGACAAATATACTGTCCATATTCCAGGATTTCAATACGAATTCCCACCCACATCATTCCGCTTCTGACCATCTTTCACCGCACTCTCCAGGCCAACCAACTAGTTTGCAGCCCCCTCTGAACCGTTCTGCTAGTCTTCGTCTCTCCACCAGTCTTCTCCGCTGTAATCCCCACTCTCTAGAGTCTGCTCTGTTGGTCTAATCCAAGTTTCTCACCCAAACTGCTTGCGCGAAGAAGGTGAACGAACCCGCAAACAAAAGCACGCACACACACACACACACGGAGTATAGGTTGACACCACCACTCACACTTTCCGGGGAAGATCTTGTTGAAGATGAGTATACCTGAATGCCCTGACAGCACAAGTTCCAGGTAACATACTTGCAGCAACACTCATGCAACCCTTGCCCTAAGCTTGCCAGGTTTGTGGCTTGGCCTGATTGCCATTTCCATAAGCAGGTACGTCACTGAGCGTCCTCAGTGATATCCTCACCGCATACAGACCAGCTTTGTTAGCAGAGGAGTCGGTATGGGTGCCTCTGCCCCCTGCTTTGCAATCAGAAACGTTTACCAGTGCCCTTAGCTTAGAATCAGGGTGTACACACACACACCCTTCATGTGAGGGGATTCTGCATAATGCAAGTCTTGGTATCCGATCCTGAAAGATGAATAAGACATCACTTCCGCGTGCCTGCTGGGGGTTTCTGCAACACGTACTGTACAAGTTTAAGAGTACTACGAAAATGCTTCTTTGGTCCTGATGTTTCCTTGACCACTCGATCGCCATGCTTCTGCAAAAACTCTAACATGAGCTGTGCTCTGTTGGGCACGTAAAAATCGTCCTCTAGCACTCTGGTGGATTCCATTCGTCGACGAAATTGTTCCTTTGCACACGGAATGATCTTGATTCGAACTCCGTCCGAATCTTGGTCCATCATCCTGAGACGACGTTTCTTTGATGATGTCTCAGCTGTTGTTTTACCTTGACATGACACGTCATGGGCAGCTGTTTTATCTAAACCTGGCGGGCATGAATCCTGGTCAGATGCATGGAGCAATTCTGCGGAATCCGGGTCGTCACCTAACTTCGATGCCAACTCTGACAGGAAAGAAAGCTGCAAGCATAGTCGGAGCTGCAAAGTGAATCTTGGCTGCAGATCCCATTACTCGCGGAGCTAGACATGTTAGATTCTACTCTGTGTTGTCGTCGATGCTCGCAACATGCACTGCAACACAGAGAGAGAGAGAGAGAAAACATGAAGCTTGCATGGCCGAAGTCCTTTTGTGAGACCTGCACTTGTTCGAGAACCGAGCTTTATTCTCGACGTAGCAACCCCATGGTCGCCATAGCCAGACTTAACTCATTTGAGTCCCTGTAGTCGGGAGCAGTCCGAACGAAATGCACTGGATCCAGTGTGGCCAGTGATGTGATGGGTTCTATAAACGGAATGTGTCTGCCATTCTGATGCAATTGAAAACAGGGCAACTGCGGGCACCGCCCTGTAATTTCTTTGATCCTGTAAGTGAGGAGCTTCTTCACTGCATCAACATTGTCAGAATTGTGACAAATCAAAGGGATCGTCATAGGTTCGTTCCGAGTGCATCTGTCTGCAGGAACGCATACAGTAACTCGTACTGCTTGCCCTTCGGCCGGAAAACCGGCTTCCGCTGCAGAGCGTTTCATGGCAAAGAGAACACCGAACAATTGTTGCACGACTGGCATTTGATCTCAGAACAGTCTCAGAACAGCGCCAGAAAGCTTGTCGTCAAAGAATGCTGAGAGAGAGAGCGCGAGAGAGAGAGAGAGAGCGACAACTCATGAGCAGTCCTGGATGTGCAAGCCGACGAGATTCTCTGGTTTTATTCCAAAAGCTGAATACCGACAGACTTTAAAAGGCGGCGTGCAATCTGTACACGACACCTGCCCGAAAAACCCCGACCTTGGTAGATTTCGATTAAGTCCTCCACGCGGTCGTATCAATCGCATGCCGAGTCGTTGCTGAAAAGCCTGAAAGAACATGTTCTCGATTGCCCACGGACTTCAATGTGCGAAGCAACGTCGCATCAACAGGCTGCAAGGTTGTAATCGTTCCTTGTGTCACCCAACAAATGGTTCCTAGAAACTTCTCTTCGGGAACATCCTCAAGCCGAAAGGGAGCACCGCAGAACTCCAAATGAAGCAGCAAGCGGGTCCACGGGTTGCGTCGAATGCCTGTATGAAAATGAAAGGCACGATGGTCCGCATACCGTACAGCAGTGTGTAAACCAATGTTGAGCAACACATTACGAAAATTGGGCAGCCACAAGAACTCGGTGGTGGAAGCAACAAGAGTGCACAACACTGGTGCCAAAGCTGAGCCCATGCTGGCTCCCTGAATCTGCTTGAAAGTAAAAGTACCACGTTGGAAGAAACTGGAATGCAACATAAAGTCGGTCAATGCTGGAAGGTCCTCCAGGTGCATCGTCCTGGTGTTGCGTGCTGCAAACCTGCGACGTCCTCGGAATACCCGGAAAAATGAGTCCTTGTTGCGGAAGGATAACTGCAAAGACTGTTCCTGCCACGGCTTGCCCCGTTTTTCCTGACGTAGATACAGAGTGAAAGTGAGTGCTTGAAGAATACAGTCATGTGGAACAGAACCTGCTGCATCATGCTCGTGGGTTCTGTGGCCGGATATCCCATCATGGAATTCCACATGGTCGAATCGTCTATTGAACTGACAGCATGTTAAATGTCTGTCCTGGTGGAAAAACCACCGTCATGATCTGAAACACTCCTTTTGCCAGAAAGGCTGTCAGTCGCGAATGCCAACAGTGATCGTAAGCAATGATGGGTCTGGCCTTGGCAAATCCTTTGCTGGGCTTAGGCAGAATGCGAGCAACTGGCAAAGATGCGGACCACTTGCACCCCCAAACTTATCTTCGAGACCATTTCGGAACAGATTGAAACCGGGACTTGAGGTTTGCGAGAATGGACGACATGCCCACCGTGCACCTTTGGAAAACCGTAGCATCCAGAAAAGTCGTGTCCAAAAGTACATGAAAAGCAAAGGGACATGCCACATGAAGTGAGTGAGGAAAGTGATCAGCAGGTGTGAACACCAAACCTTGCATGACTCGAAGATCATGAGTGACTTCCCGATGCGATTCATGACAATCAGACTGCAAAGCACGATGATGCAAAAGAAGCTGATGCTGCATCCAATACATCAGTCCTGAGTGTACACGATCGGGCAGTCTCCACCTGTTGCACCACATACGCAACTCCTTTCCTGCCTTTCCGAAATTCAAGAATAAGTCGAAGCTGACTGATTGCTCTGGCCCTGAAAGGCTCATCAATGATGACCACCAACCTGCAACGAAGATAGATGGCCTGTAAAGGTACCACATGTGAGCGCAATCTGCGTGGCTCTTCAAACTTCTGCACACTGTCGCTCCCTAACCGATACAGAGAGAGAAAGATGTCCCTGTTGCTGATAATGCGCGTATGATAGGCATCATGATGATGTCGAATCAATGCCGAGGCCTTGCGAATTCTGCGAAGTCCTGTCCTGGCTCGTGGCATTCGGAATCTGGTCTGCTTGATCCTGAGTGCCTTCATGACATCCTGAACCCACGGGTAATTCAACTGCGGTCGAACTGCATGAATCAGAGCAGCTAGAGTGAAAGCCCGTCCTGTTCTTGATGCAAAGCATTCAGGGTACAATGATAGAAATTACGCTTCCTGTGAAAGACCTTCAGCACTGGTTCGAAATGTGACAACTTCTTGCGAGCATATTGTATGAATTTCCGGCGACGAGTGGCTTCACGACCCTGCACATTGTCAGAGGTTGCTCCAACATACAACATGTCTGATTGCAAAGTCGAAGTCACCGAAACACGAAGATACACCATGGACTGTCGTTGATGCCATTCCCATGGATAAGCGACAGGAACTTCAAACTGAATCAGTAAGTGTCGAATATGACGATACAAGGTGGAAAACCTGGGCAAAGAAAGTCATGTCAAAGTACACGAAAAAAATGTGGGACCGGACCCACATGAATCTGTCGACCATCCTGTGAGGTACTAGCACAAAAAGCATAGGGAGAATTAATGCGAACCACTGGAGAAATGTCCTGACGAACTGCTTCCGGCTCGCCTTGGAAGCTGTGGAACCTTCCTGTAGTCACTGCGAGGCCAGCAGGTGAGCGCCAGCAATCAAGCGAGTCAAGCACTTTGCATTGAGCTTGGCTGCTAGCGGAACCGAAAGTCCCCACTCCACAGCAATCTTGTCAACCGACTTCTTGCTACCATCGTCAACTTTAGACTCTAAACTTTAGAGCAAGCAGCAACAAACTCCGCAGCAGCAGTATCAATGACCTTGTTCTTGCCCTTTCCTAGTGCAGTCGTGGCCAACCAAGCATTAACTCCTTTCAGAGTGGTGGACTCAATGTTGCGGCTCTCAAGGAAACGAACACTGTCTGGTTTGGGGAGGTACTGTTCATACGTGTCCTCCGAACTGGATCCTGAATGTTCTCTGCATCTGGCGAGTCAAACGGATGTTCATCAAGGGGCAAAGGTGACCCAAATGGAGCTGTTTCTGCTCCGTTCTCTTCATCATGAGGGTCCTCCATGGTATGCGGGGGTGCTGATCGTGTTTTGGGTGTTCCTGCTCGTCGAGGATGATTCGGAGTCGGGTTGACCGCGATGATCCTGGCATTCTCAGACTCCAGCGCCTGGAGTCGTGTCAGCAGAGTCTGATTGGCCTGAACCGGAGCCTTCTTCCGAAATTCTTTGACCATGTCCTCTGCTAACCGCTTGATTGTGTTGTACCGAGCAGGCCAGTCGTGCAAATCAGCGGACGGAAAGTACTGCTTCTGACAAGCATTCAAGATAGTAACAAAATCCGAGCCTTCCTGCTCAGACCGAAGCCCTCGCATCAGCACTCCACAGAAAATTGCTTCCTGTCTTGAACGAAAGTTCTCCCACTGAACAGTCCGACCATGTGCTACGTGTCGCAAGGCCCAGTTGTTGTTCCCTCCCGAGATCACCTCACAGTAGAAGCCAGAAAGTTGGAACGTCGATATCCTCATGCCCCTAGAGTAAAGTATAGGGAATCCTGCACTAATCACCCTTAATCCATGTTCCAACTTTCTGGAGTTCACTGTATGTAGAGGAACGTCCATAATGTCCATTCCTGCAATCCCTTGCTCACGAGTAAGACGATTCGACACCACAATCTTCGGAAGAGTCAAGCCATAAACTCTGTTCGAATCCCACTCATGANATGTCCATTCCTGCAATCCCTTGCTCACGAGTAAGACGATTCGACACCACAATCTTCGGAAGAGTCAAGCCATAAACTCTGTTCGAATCCCACTCATGAGAAGTCTGCTTCCATGTCTTGGGCTTCTGATTTGACATGCCCTGTTGGTTCTGAGGAGATCTGGCACGGGATCTGTGACGAGAGATGCGACCCGACGAAAAATCCTGGATGGTCGATGCGACCTAGGAGGAGTCCTGGACCGAGAATCTCGTCGACGTGGCATTGCTCACTGATTCACTGATAGGACACAATACAGAGACTTCACAAACATGTTGTTGCAACACTGCACATGACATGAGATGCAAGCAGAGTCCTGGAATGCAAGCGCGGCAACCAAGCAAACTGGGCTCCTGGATTTTCCTCTGAATGCTGAAGAAGACGAATCAGTACCCCGAACCTCGCTGGATCTGCTGAGCATGTGTCAGGGGAACCTGAAAAAGCGGGCGTCCTGATGCACCTCGAAGTGGTGTGAATTGCTTGGCAACTGCCACTGTGAAACCAGCAATAGTGGATCTGCTGCTGCGCATGACACACTTGTGGCCCCTCTTAAAGTGAACCACGCCATGAATGAGGCACTGCTGTTGGGCCTCGTCCCCTCCTCCAGATTTGAGCACGAAGTCCTGGTATGCTGGTGTAGCCCTGAGTAATGACCAGGCACTGCCACTTCGCTGAATTGGTCACTCTATCCAAAGTCTGAATGAACGATGCATCATCGTTCCACGGGGTCGCCTGTGAATAGTGAGCGACAGCTTCAGGACCATCGGCTAAAGTAGCCGGGGCCAAGAAACGCGAGAAAATAATACCTTCAACTCCTGGAGTGTCAGAACCATGTGCGAAATAATATAGATTGCGTTGCGCAGCTGAAGGTCCTCATGCGGAACAAAAGGCTCTCGCAGATCAAACGACCTTTAAACATGAGCTTTTGATTCCAGGCACCTGACATGTGCAAACATCTGAGTGGAATCCCCGGCATACTGGCACATCGCGGTAGATAGATAACGCCGCTCGAAAGGGGGAGGAGGCTGAATACCTGCAGTTGTGCACAGTTTGACCAAAGCAAACATATTACGCTCGATGTCCTACTCAGCTGCAGCCTTCAGGATGATGCGATTCTGCCAGCTTTTGAGCTTAACGCTGACTGCACCACCCACCACTCTATAAAGCACCAATTCTGTATGCAGGTCCTGACCGCTGGTAGCGAGAAGAGCGTCCCCTGCGTATTTCGGAGGTGCTGTGGGAGTGCAATCGATACCTGCAGAGATAGGAGGAGGTGGTGGCGGAGGTGGAGGAGGTGAATAAACCTGACTCGAGCTAGCTGCCGCAGGAAACGATACCTGTTCAGTTTGGCGGGAGATCGCCATGGATACTGCTTTGTCTGCCATATCATACAACACTGCAACATCTGACGTATCCTCTGCTGAACTGGCTTCGGCCTGCATAGCACTGTCACAAAGCTCCACAGCTCCCAACATGTTCTGTCTCCTCCGCTTCTCCTGAAGAGCTTGACCAACGGAACCTCTGGGGGTGCGGGTGCCGATCTTGTCCTTGGCTTTGGTCGATACTCAACCGACCTATCACTGTCCTCAGATGCGACCTCCGGGGTGCGAGAACGACAAGAGGAGGATGACGATGATTCCTCCAAATGAGAAATCGATTCGTCCTTCTTGACCTGTTCCACGGGAGGAGTCCCAGGAATGTCACGGCCTGAAGACTCCTGTGTAGACTTGGGAATATCAATTCCCTGGCACCCAAAACTCGGCAGAGGAACTTCGGATGGAGACGGAGCTACCCCTTCATCATCAACAGGGTACAGCAAGATGTCCACTCCAACAACTTCAGAATCGAACGCAGGCTCCATGAATGCAAAAGCAAACGGACAAAGCTTACACTGAGTCAGAAGCCGAGACACTACCATAACCATGAGCTAACACTGATCAACGCTCTAAGTCATGCTCCTTGATGAGCACCATGTGACTACTCGAGTCACCGGAGGACCTTTTGGTCACGAAAGCCCATCTTTTGTCAAAATCGGGACTGTTGGCTCCATAGGAGAGATCGGGCCTATCACCTGAAAAGAAAGCTGGCCACCATCAAGTGCGGTACGCTCCATTAGTCTGTCCCGAAGGAGTACGACTTGTTATGGTACCATAATGGGCCGCACAACGTACCCTGGCAGTTCGCATGAGCGAGTGTTGCNGCCACCATCAAGTGCGGTACGCTCCATTAGTCTGTCCCGAAGGAGTACGACTTGTTATGGTACCATAATGGGCCGCACAACGTACCCTGGCAGTTCGCATGAGCGAGTGTTGCCGGTGGTGACAAGGCGCACACGGAGTATAGGTTGACACCACCACTCACACTTTCCGGGGAAGATCTTGTTGAAGATGAGTATACCTGAATGCCCTGACAGTACAAGTTCCAGGTAACATATTTGCAGCAACACTCATGCAACCCTTGCCCTCGGCTTGCCAGGTTTGTGGCTTGGCCTGGTTGCCATTTCCATAAGCAGGTACGTCACTGAGCGTCNCAACCCTTGCCCTCGGCTTGCCAGGTTTGTGGCTTGGCCTGGTTGCCATTTCCATAAGCAGGTACGTCACTGAGCGTCCTCAGTGATATCCTCACCGCATACAGACCAGCTTTGTTAGCGGAGGAGTCTGTATTGGTGCCTCTGCCCCCTGCTTTGCAATCAGAAACGTTTACCAGTGCCCTTAGCTTCTAATCAGGGTGTACACACACACCCACACCCACACGCACACGCACACGCACACGCACACGCACACGCACACGCACACGCAAACGCACGCACACGCACACACACACACACACACACACACCCGCACGCGCACTCGCGCGCACACCCACTTCACTTTCACTTTCCACGAGGCACAGGTGTCTGACTGTGCTACGGTTCTAAGGAGGACAAGCTTCAAGCCCGGCTATGCTGTGTGATGTGTACACATCCTCCGCCCTACCACCCTAGTGCTCTAAAAGCAGGACCGGGCCATTCATCAGCACCTTTCTTACACAAAGAGATACATGTCGCATCTGAGGGATTTCACCCGATGTGGCGAGATTCGCAAAGCAGGCTTCCCGTCATCGGCCAACATAAAAGCAGAAGTACGATGATTGTAAAGCAGTGTTTGATACTGGCCCTCATCCGGGGCATCGCACAGAATTGAGTCGATAAGCTGTCGTGTGACAATCAAGGCCATGGGTAAAAGTAGGCAGCTCAATGTACCAGTGAGGATCAACAGAGTAACGACGTTTACAAGCTTTGGCCCGTTCTACAGCATAATGGAATCGGCTGATTTGCAAAATGACTATCAGGATGCTGGGCTTGCATGTGCCTGCGAACGTATTGTGGTCTCGCGCACCAGTGATTGCACTCAAGACAGCGGTGGTGCTTGGATTGGACAATCTCCGCCAAAGCGAGTGTCTTCCAGTCACTGTCTCTTGCAAGGGGCAACAGAACCTCGGATTGTACAAGAGCTTCATTCAACAGTGGGAGCACTGTCACTTTAGGATTAGCCTGATTGTAAATGGCACGAAGAAGCTCACAGCTCCGACTGTTGACGTGGTAAAAGAACGCTGGCCAAGTCGTGAACTGATATTTACAGTGTCGACACCGGGGCATTCCATCCAGTGAGTGCTCCATGCGCGAAGCCTTACGAGCCTGCACTCGCTCCGTGTCACGGGCCTCCTGCTGCTTAACATCAAAGTGTTTGCTGTACTGGTGATGACCGACCGAGGCTTGGGTTGCAAAGGAAAGTCCACAAATCTCGCAATCAAAGGATTCATGTAAAACCTTCTCCCCACATACAAGCCTCGTGCGCTAGTGGATGGGTTCCCCGAGGTTGCCAGAGGTCCGCTAACGGGTCAAAGAGCTGGCCCCTCACAACGCTGCGCCACTGTTGCTGCTCCGTCGTGGGAGAGAGGGACGGACCTAGGCATGCATCAAGGTCTTGCCGACGCTCAAGTGCCGTTTGCAAACGCTTCACTGGGCACAAAGTCCACATTGGTCTAGCGAGTGAGCATGCTGTGTGAGCGAACAATGGACCGCGCTTGAACTATGAGCTGGGTCTGCATGGCCCGCATTCCCGCGCGTGGGAGGCCAGTGCTATCTAGGCCATGCAGGAGGGTGGCCAGATGCATGCTTGCCACAGCTGAAGTCGGAGCCGAAGACGATGCAAGAAGGTCTCGTGCTCAAAAGCCTGTATGACACCACGACACCCAGATACACATGTTTGGGTACGATTTTGAGGTGCAGCCAACACCTTGGACTGAAGGGGGAGACGGCTGATTGGCCTTAAGTGGGCCGGAGTCCGCAATGCCTTTCCGACCTTTGGCCACAAGACCATTTCACTGACGTTCCACTCGGTGGGGAGTGAGTTGGACCCCTCCTTCAAATGCTCGGCAAATTGCTTGCCAAGTATCGAAGTGACCTCAGGACCAAACTGCTTCCAGCCTGCCGCGGGAGCTTGTCGGGTCGTAGCCGAACCAGTGCCTGCTGGATCTCCTGCTCGGTGATGCCCAAATCCTGCGTCAGACTAGGATGGTGACAAGGCGAGGGACCGTCATACAGTTTGGCGAAGTACTCAGTGATTTGAAAGAATTCCTCCTCATGTGTTTGTAAGCTACCATCAGCCCGCTGCAACTGTAGTCGACGACGTGGTGCTTTCGGAGCAACTTGCTTAGCCGCCTGATGGATGTTTGAGTCCCTAACCGCGGCCGCGCCCTTGTCCGTCTTCCTCTGTCGACAGGCCTTGCGGAGAGCACGGGTATGTTGCTGGAGCTTGATAGTGAGGAACTAAGCCTGAAACACTTGTTGGCGATCAACCCCGTCGCGTCTCCAGTGCAGCAGGTCCTGACCCAGGCGTTGTAGATGCCCTCTAAGTAGCCACATGCCACAAACCTGTGGCGTCAAAGGTCCTTCATAGTTTTCGGCGCGTCCAGTGCCCGGGTTGCCAGCCTGCGCGGGGACCATGCCGGTGGTGGGGTGCCAGCCTGCCAGAAGGTGCTCATCAAGAGAGTTGTTCACCGGAAAATCTTGGAGACCCGGAATAATGTTGGCCTGCAACTGCCGGACAAACTCCGGGGCTTGCAGCCGTTGTTTTACTTGATGCGGGCGAAGACGAGGTGGACCATTGTGCTGCTTGGGTATCCGAGGGCACGGCAATAAAGCAATCACCACCGGGCAGGAGGTCTCTTGAAGGATGCAAATATCTATGCTTCTGTGAGCCTCTGCTTCGGCCTGGAGCCGGGTGAGCACTTCACCATAAAGCGTGCTGCTGAGGCCTCCGGTGTTCCACGTCATCATCTTGAGCTGCTTGACCTGAGGGGATCGCTCGAGAGTGTGGCCACCGACTGTGTAGACATCAGGCTGTGGCAGGTTCTCGGCAATGGGCTTCCCAGGTCTGAGCTGAATCAGATGCATGTTCCGACCACGACACCACGTGGTGCGCTGTGGGTTGAGCTCTGCACGACGGATGGCCCGCGCCAAAGCTCGCTACTGGCTTCGCCCCAAAATTGTCTGAAGTACATTCTAGGTTGGCTTCAGAGTTCCCTAGGTGCCCGGGAAACTCAACCCTCGCCTCTGCAGTCACAGCTGTGGTCATGACAAATAGACTCTGCAGCAAAAGAAACATCAAGAGTCCGCGATGGTAGTTTCGGCTGTGACTGCCCCGAGAATTGGGACCCGGGCAGCTTGCTCGTTGGATGCCTGCTCGATCTGCGATGGTTGACCTGTAGCACAAGTGCCCCACTTGACAGGCGGAGCTGGGTCCAACGCCTCTCATCAGAAGTCCAAGGCCGTGCAAAACCAGCTTCAGTCGACCCAGCGTAATTCTGACACTCAAAGGAAACTGGCACAGATTTGACACATACACACGCACCCACACAACACACACACACACACACACTGGAGTGTTATCAATGGCTGCCGGCATCTGGAGAATGTCGATCTGCGGCAGAATCACTTTTTGTATCGTCGCGTCGTTTTGTCGTCAGGGGCTAGGGTCCGGGCCCTGTGACAATCCAGCGGCATTCTACAGTGCCCAGGAGTTGTCTAATCATGTCGTCGTCCGGGGCTGAGGGTCCTGGCCCAGTGGGTGGCAAAGCAGCTATGCACAACGGCATCCAGGAACTGCCTGCAGGTACGTTTGCACTGCATGTGGCTGGTGTGTTCTTTGATGGGAGACCAGCACACATGCACTCCCATCCCCTGCGTGTTCAAGCAACGTGCAAGCAACGCAACTCGCGTTTTCCCTAGTGCAATTTCGGGAATGGCCACACACACACAGACACACAGACACACACACACACACGTGTTTTGAACACACATACGTGTCCAAGGCGCCGCTTCCATCCCGGCGGGAGGTGATGGCATTATATGGTGGGGGATACCGATGAGCACTAAACGCCTGCGTACATGCTTTCACAGTCGAGCACTCCTTTGCTTGTTGGGACAGCACTTCCAGGTTGTAGGCTGCATTTTTCATGGCAGCAGCCCCATTCGACACAACATAGGCGCCTTAATGATTCGAAAAGGGGTTTGGGGCCACTATACTGTAATGTTAATAAGGAACCCCCAAAATAGTATAGGTAATTATTAAGGCCCCTATATTAACCACAAAATGAAAGCAAAGGCTTTGATGCCCAGGCAAACCATCCCATTCGAGTTTGCTTCACCTGTCTATGTCCGACCAGTCATCTCACGCTTCACGCATGGAACATTCTAGGGCCGGCAGCCCTGCATAAGTATACTGTATACATATCCCCCCGAAAAAACCGTTCCAATTGGTCCAAGTCTTCAGGCACCCTCACATACCAATACCGTAAACCTTCATGGAACTATTGACAGAACCCTTTAAAAGAATCGCATGCTAGTTCGTAAGGCCCCCATCATATACCCAGACACTGGCGTTACTAGCCCTTACAGGAAGCCTTAAAGGGACCTTTCAAAGGAGCCGAATCTAAATCCTTAAGCAAATCCTTAACGTCCTCTACTTGGAGGCTCATGGGTGTTATAATGTGTGAAAAGTAGGATAACTACAGTTACAACCCCATATAAGTGGACTTGTAAGCCCACTGGTAACTACCCTAAACCCTAAACCCTAAACCCTATAGAACCCTTAAAGGAACCTTTAAAGGAACCTCCAAGCACCCAGCCACGTATAGTCTTAGAGCCAAGAAAAACACCCGAGAGCCGGCCTGATCACGCCGGGCTGAGGATGAAATCCCTTCCAGGACTCACGTTTCAGGGTTTGGGGTTTAGGGTTGAAGTAGGGTTTAGGGTTTGGGGTTTAGGGTTTAAGGATTTAGGGCCATTTTGGGTTTAGGGTTCAGGGTTTGGGGTTTAGTGTTTAAGGACTGGGGTTTAAAATGCTCCTTGGCCCCAGTTACGGGCAACTGCAATGTCCTAAACCGGTATTTTTGGGAGCCACCCCAATTAAAAACACGCCTCTTTCAGTCTTACGTCGACATAGTCTTGGTGTGTGTGTGTGTAGTATGAAAAACCGTGTTCCCCCAAATCCTCTTCCAGCCCAGCCTCTGTGGTAAAGTCAGAAACATTACAGCAATAAGGCCTTAAGGACTCGCACCAAAAAATATCGTAAGAAAGCAGAACCAAAACAACAAACGGAAATCAAAGACAAAACATGAATGAGTACGAGACATGCATATAGGTTCCCCGAAAAAAGCAAGTGCAAGCCAAGCCAAACCTAACCAAACCAACACACGCTGCTTTAAAATCAGCACTCTTAAAGCCCTTGTCTACCCGAGAATGCTAGCAGAAGACCCTGTGAAACAGAGTGCAACAGAAGACCCTGCATAGCAGGACGCAGTACCTAACTCTAAACTCTGTCTTGTACAAGACCCTGCATGTAAACGTGTCAATACATATGTGTGAACAAAGATATGTATACAAACAGATATAACGGGGACGGCAAGAAGTTCCTAAAGCGAGTATACCCATACCTTTGTGTACATCGACGAACAGTATGCATAATGAACAGAATGGTAACAAGGCTGGTAGTAATAAGAACAACAATAACAACAACAGTAATCATCATGATCATGACCACCGTCATCATCTTGTTGTAGTTTTCATCGCCGTTTAGTCACAACCGGAAAATTGGTAATGATAATGATGATAGCGGCAAATCTAGTGCGAATGATAGCAAGAACCATAAGAGTTAAAGACAAAACAACAACGATGAAAGTCGAAAACAAAACTATTCTGCTTCTCATGATTATCATTCAAATTTTCAATATCGTGAGTACCAACCCTGAACCCCAAATCTTACTCAAACCCTAAAACCCTAAACTACCAAGACCCTAAACCCTAAGCCCTAAACCTTAAACCACCAAGACCCTCAACCCCAAACTACCCCAAGATACCCTAAAGCAGTCATATCAGGCCTGAATAATTAGAGTATGGTTTTGAGCCATCATATCCTGTAATTACAATCAGGAGCCCTAAAATAATATGTTCATTTATTCAAGCCCTATACTAAACATCAAGACCAGGCCTTCAACTCGGCTAGGTCGAGGCATGGTGCCGGTCCAGGCTGCGGCCTCATCGGCTTAGGGCTTTGGGTTTAGGGTTTAGGGTTTAGGGGTTTAGGGTTTAGGGTTTAGGGGTTTAGGGTTTAGGGTTTAGGGTTTAGGGTTTAGAGTTTAGAGTTTAGGGGTTTAGGGTTTAGGGTTTGATGGCTTCGTGCTTTTGGGGTTGTTGTTTCTGTGGCCTTTCTTATGAGTTTAGGATTTGTTTGGTGGCTTTTCTGGGGTGCGTATAGGATGTTTTGGTGGCCCTTTTGGGGTTTAATAGTTTCCCCTAAGGGTTTAAGGATTTAGGGTTTCAGGGCTTAGGGGTTTAGGAGTTTACTTAACGTTTAGGGCTCCTTGTTTGGACTCTTAATGCTTCAATAAGTTTTGGGGTAAGTTTTGGTGTTTAGGCTTTTGTGCCTTTGTTTGTGGCTTCTAGTTTCTTCTGTTTTAGGGCTTCTGGGCTTCAGGGTTTGCGGTTTAGCATGTGGGGTTGTTGGGTTTTGTGTGTGTGTTCAAAAACCTTCAATGGCTTAGGTGTTGCTTAGGTGTTTCGTGTTTTTTTGCTCTAAAGTTTGGCGTCCGAAACTCTTATAGTCCCCGCTGTTGTACCGTTTTGTGAAACCTATAGTAGCTGAGTAGCCCTTCAGTACGCCTCTGCGTAAACCCTACTCAGAGCCCTTTTCGCAACCCTTCTAGTAAACCCTCTACTTGTTGGAGGGTCGGGGGACTTCGTAAGTAGATCATAAGTAGACTTATCAGTACCCTAAAAGGGATCCTAATTCGGGTAATGTACGTATTAGTCTGTAACACAACTACTTACTAAGTCCCCCGACCAAGCTCTGAAAAGAAAACAGGAGCCCCTCGACAACACCTTCTATATAAAACCCTATGAACATGAATTGACCCTAAAACTCAACATTACGCAGCAACAATTTGCAAGGAACTGCCGAGGCCGGTACCGTGAGAAGTGCTCCCTCGGGTTGAGGAAGGGACCCCCTCCGCCTCGGCTTTGAGGATGCTGAGGGCTTCAGGTCAACCACATGTGGGGGGTTTAGGGTTCAGGGCTCAGGGTTTAGGGTCTAGGGTTGGAGGATAGCTGCCCACACAGATTCAAGTTTTGGGGGGTCTGGAGTTTAGGGTTAGGGGCTGGAGGATAGTATTGATGCTATGGGTTTAGCGTTGAGGTACGAGTGTCAGGGCTTTGGAGAGAGTTCTATGAGGGTCTGTAGGGTTCTATAAAGGGGTTTGGGATTGAGAGCCTTAGGGTTTAGGTGTTAAGGGCTTGGGGGGGGTATATAAGTGTTCAATGAATACAATGCAAGGTTCTATACAGGTTCTTTCGAGGGTTCCATACAGGGGGTTCGGGGTTCATGGGGCTGGGGGTCGCAGGCAAAATGGAGTTTCACCGGTTTAGAGTTTAGCGGTCGGGTGGGGGTTGGCTGGAGGCGCGGTTTATTCAAGGTACAAGTATAGGGTTGCAGGCGTTCATTTAGAGTTGAGCGTTTTGGGTTGGATCGGGGAATGACGGACGGTTTAAGGCTCGGGACTTGTGAGTGCCGAGGGCTTTTGCTGTTGGCCTGGAGAGTTGAGGAATTCTGAAGTCCGGGATCGTTGTTTAGATCCGATCAAGAGCCTTCGGGGTGACGGCCGCTCCTCTACAGGGCTTTCCCCGCTTGCAAGCTGAGTGCAAGGAGGCAGGGGGGAAGCCAAGAGGCTTTTGGAGGACCGCAAGTTTGGTCCAATTCCTAAAACAGCACACCCCCTCTTTGAGCTTCCCGGCCAGGCTCTACCTCTTGGGATCAAACTTGGCCTGTTAAACGGTTTAGTATGCATGAGGGCTTAGGGTTGTCTGCCACACACAAATGCGACATAACACTTGCCCACAGTGTCCAAGAACCTGTGGTTACGAAGTATTCCTTAAACCATAAAGAGATGCTTCATGATGTGATCTCAGGTACATCCGTATGACCAAGTATCTCGTACAACCCATACTGAAACGGCAGTAATACTAACAGTTACAAAGACAGAAGGGCATAGCCTTGTAAAACCCAAAATAAACCCTACGTCCTCAACCCTATTAGTTGCAGATCTGTTCCCTAAACCTGAAACACGAAAGCCTCAACCCTGAACCCTGAACCCTGAACCCTAGACCCCGAACCCTAAACCCTAAACTATAAACTCTGTTCCTGAACTCGACCCTCCCTGGGTGTTCCCCATGAACTACCTCTCAGGACGCTCGGACCTTTTGCATTAAGGGGTTTAGGGTTTAGGGTTCAGGTTTAGGGGTTTAGGGGTTTAGGTGTTTATGGTCCTGGATCATGAAAGGGTTTAGGGCCAAGTTTAAGGGTTGTAGGGCTTAGGGCTTAAGGTTTAGGGTTTAGGGTTCAGGGATCTATCGGTGTAGCTCATACTCAGGGCACGGCGATGGGCTAGGAGTGGTCAACGGTGACAAGTGGGCATCATGGCTCGTTCGACCCTCCTTTCTTCCTACCTTGCACTTGAACAGAGCTGCAGGAGAATCAATGCTCCGGGCTCTTGGTTCAATTTGCGTTTAGGGGTAACTTGCTGAGACCGGCACTGTGCTACTACTCGTCGAAGTCTTAATCCAGCATTTCCACTGCACAGCACACCCACCCACGTAGCAGACCCACCCTACATGCCACTGCTGCCGTTGAGGCTTGTGAAACTTGTTGTTATCAACGTTGAGCTTCAGAACCCTGCCTGCTATGACATGTGCGATTTAAGCTTACAACTATGACAGTTGTTCCTGCTGTGCTTGTTGCTCATGATGATGCTTACAAGAAGAAGAAGAATGATGATACTGCAAACTGTAGTAACAATACCGACAATAATAGTGCTGGCAAAGACAATGAAACTGAGAATAACCAAGGAAAAAGTGTGCTACAACAATTCGAGTAATGGTAGAAGCCAGAATGACGGCCATAGCAAAGTCATCCAGTAGGTTTGGAAAGAGGCATAGGACCGGGAATAGCAGTAACAGTAGCTGTGACGAAGACAACTAGCAACAACGGCAGCAGTAGCAATAACAAAGGCAATGATGGTAGCATGACTCATAGTGACGATTACGACTGCATCGCGGAACACTGCTGATAGCAGCGTTCAAACTATTTAGGAGCACGCGGCTCACGATTGTGATAGTATAACTGTGCTGGTACTTGCTGGGTTCCCTTCATGCTTCGAGGACCATTAGCACAGCCACAGACTCAGAAGCCTGCCCCTAATTAGCTCAAGGGACTTAGTAAGTAGGATATAAGTAGGGCGGCTTATAGGCAACCCCAATTGCGGCGCTGAAAGCCCCTACCATAGCCTAGTTATGAGAACTTGCTAAGCCTCCTGATCCTTCAAGTAGCTCAATCGGTTTTGCCCAGAAGACACAGGAACTCATGTCTGGGCACGAAGCAATAGAGGGTTCATGTGTTGAGGATTGTGGGTTGAGGGCTTGGGGTTCAGGCTTGGGGTTTAGGGTTTAGGGCCTCTGAATATGACAGAAGCCATAAAGCCCTGGCAACAATGGCGCACGCCCTCGAGATGCACCATTTCCTCGTCTGCCCATGCGCCTCATCTCCAGCAACACAAGGGCTGCTCTGCCAATGGGACCTAAATCTGGCAGGAACATGGAGGAACCGGGAAGCACAGACGGGCCGAGCCAGCTACCCCTCTTTACGAGCCTGGCAAGAGGTGAGAAGAGGTCCTTTCCTTCGGTGTAGGACCTCCAAAGACTTCGGTGCAGGCACCCGAAGCCGCGCTTGGCGTTGGCCTTGAGGGCCGGCTGGCACGCACAGAGGAGTTGTAAATCCGGTCCCGAGGGGTCCTCGAAGGAGGTGGCTCGCTGAGCAAAGAAAGCGCGGAACTGCTGGCAAAACTTCAGAAACTTGGGATAGTTCATCGGCCGGCCTCTAAACCCTAAACCCCTAAACCCCTACGCCCTAAACCGGTGGATTGCTGCAAGATTTCTCAAAAGCCACACAGGGCTCAGGGACCCTGCAGCACTGAAGGCCCTAAACCCCAAAACCTGAAGCACGATAGAGCTAAGGCTTCAGGGCTCTCCCCCAGCAAAGGCAGGCAAATCATAAGTCCACTGGGACGGATGGTAGGGCTTTGCAGGCCGTTGGTGATATGTTACAGGGATCCTGCTCACAACAAGAGGCAGAATGAGATGTGCCTGCACCGAGCAACCTGTAGCCTAGCCAAAGCCTAAGGCTTTAGGGGTGGAGAAACCTTCAAGCCCCTTTCAGGCCTTGAGGACGGCTGTAACTCTGCCAGGAAGCCTAAACCCGAAACCGAAACTGCGACCCAGCACGGACCAAGGGCGAGAGTGCTGGGGAAGGAGGCGCATCTGAAGTACGCCACCTCGGGCTTTCGGTCTTCTTCGATTCAAGCTGCCGCCTCACAAGGTGCCCTGCTCTGATTGCGGCAGCAGATAGACAGCAAGTTCAAGAGCGCCAGACTCACCCTCGCAGCGTCCGGTTCACGCGAAGACCCAGATCCGGGACAGCAGCTCCCAAACCCCCGAAGCAGAAGCCCAGCAACGAGGTCCCAGACCCAGAGATCCGTGCGGAAATCAAGGCTTCAAGCGGCCCCCGCTTGTCGGGAGGAGATTTTCAAAAGCCTTCAGAAAGCTCGACATTCCCAGAATCCAGAACCACGCGGAGCATGACTCTGGGAAACCTGGCATCCTGAAACCACTTTTGTCGGGCTTGAGGTTCAGGGTTTAGGGTTTAAGGAAACCGGGCCGGAAAAGCTTCTGAAGCAAGGAGGAATCCTCTGCCGCTACATCACTACATCTACGGCTACTCAGGGGCCTCCGGACCTACCTCCAAAGGCTTTTCTTCAGCAACGACTTTGTCTTTAGGTCATGGAGAAGGCCCGTCCAACATATGCGCGATGGTTCTTCTGCATTCCTGACATATGGGCTTGGACATTCTGCATTATCTGGAGGTCACAGGAGGCATTCGCAATAACTTGTCATATCCGATGATCAGAAGGTATGCTGAGTGCAGAAACCTACATGGCACGTCTGACATCTCGCTCTGCAACATTTCAGCTGGGGAGACACGAAGCCCTCTAAACCCTGACTGTCGCAGAACAAACCCCAAATCATATGCGTACATGCACCCATTCCGCAGTCATCTAAGGATCGGCAATCCTACGACGGAGCAGGTCACTGGCGAGGGCTTTTGCAGCTCTGGTGCCAAGAAATCCGCAAAATGCGCTGGATCATTCTCGTGAAGTCCTGTCTCTCGCTCCTGTCTCTCGCTGCCGGCCGCAGCGAAAGAAGTTGCTCTGCGCCCACGCAGACCAAGCCATCACCGGAGAGATGCAGCCTTTCAACAGAGGTGTGACCAAAGCAGCGAGGGAAGGTGCCAGTAAGCCTGTGAAAAAGCACGGCACGGATAGTGGTGCAGGGTTGAAAGTGACCGGCCAGCAGCGATCATGCCGAATCCAAGCACGAGCTCAACCAACCAATGCTGACAGAGCTACGAAGGTCCTAAAACTCCTCGTCAGGCAGCCGGCTGGGAGAAATAGATAACAAAGCTGAAGAGGGGACACTCAGGCAGTGTAGCCACACCAAGATGCCTGCAAGGTCCCTTGCAGACCCTTTTCGTTGCCGTCGTCGTGTCGCAGGGTCCCTTTTTTGCGCGTAGGCTCGTGTCGGGATGTGACTCGGGATGTAGGGTAACCCCTAAAATCTACAGCCCTACCGTCCTGAAAACCCTGAGTGCCCAGGTCTGCCTCATCGAAGAACACTGGCCACCAGGGCACAGCAGCCGCAGCGGCACCGGCAGCGCCGATGTAGGGGGGCAGAGTTGGCTTGGAAGGTCTGTTTTTAAAGCCCTGGGGCCCAGGTTTCAAGGCCGTGCTGGCTATGTGATGGAACACGAAGATGAGCTGCAGAGCGCAGGGACGATGAGAGCGTCATCTCTTCCTGCGGCGATCTCCAAGTCAGACGGGTCAAGGCAACTTCTCACAGTCGCAGATTCCGAAGGTCATGCATACCTAACTTCCCACCGTAAACCCTAAACCCTATATACCCTAAACTTGCACCATGCGAGTCCGCAGAAAGCATGGACTGCAGGTCGCTCCGAAGAAGTAGGCAAGTGGAACATGCCACTGCTCGGCGTGCCGCAGGGTCAGGAGTGAATGATGGGTAGTTATAAGTGGGCTCATATGTCCCCCAATATTGGTTACAAAAATGGTGAACCTACTCATAACCCCACTTAGAACCAGGGTGCCGTGAGTCCGCTTTCAAGCTCCAAGAAGTCAGAAAGCTGCACGTCTTTGTCTTGGACATTTGGAAGCCAGGAGAGATTGTGCCCGGCCCGCGGCCGGCTCTCCCAAGACCTCGCCCACCACGGAGGCATTTTTCAATGGCAGAAGATGTACAGCAAGTTCAACAGCTCCCAACTCACGCCTCCATGGCATTAAAGTAGTCCCTATCTAGGTACCTTGGGGCCAATGTATATACTACTTAGATACATGGCCCTTCAAAAGGAGCTTCGGATCCAGGGCAGCCGCAGCGCAGCTTTCGAGGCAACACGAGGCTGCGGACGAGCTCCCACAACAGTCTGCGGCAACTCGCAGATCCTGGGCTTAGGGTTTAGGGCTTTGGGTTCAGGATCCCCTCAAGGAGGCCAGGGAGATCAGACTTCTACAACGGAACCCTGGGCTTCATAAGGGCCCAAAGGTTTCGAGAGCTTCTGAAGCAGGCAGGAATCCTCTGCCACTACATCGCGACATCTCTGACTAGCCAGGGGCCTCCAGACCTACCTCCAAGCATCTTTCTTGTTCAGTGGTGTGTTTGGCTTATGCCTTTGGCTTCTGGGTCTGGACAAGCGGCCCAGAGAACACATACTCAGGACATGGAACAGGGCGCCGGGAGGGTTTTTGTCAGGTCTGGTACCCAGAAATCTGAAAAATCGCCCGCAAATGGGCCGTCATCACCACTCCATGCGTCACGCTCCTTCGGGTTCTCTGGGTTCTCGACAGGGGCAGGGACGTGGGTGGTGAAGTCCTGTCTCTCGCTGCCGGCCGCAGCGAGAGAAGTTGCTCTGCGCCCATGCAGACCAAGCCATCACCGGAGAGATGCAGCCTTTCAACAGAGGAGTGACCAGAGCAGCGAGGGAAGGTGCCGGAGAGCATCTGAAAAGACGCGGCACGGATGGTGGTGCAGGGTTGGAAGTGACCGGCCAGCAGCGATCATGCTGAATCCAAACGCGAGCTCAACCAACCAATGCTAACAGAGCTACGAAGGTCCTAAAACTCCTCGTCATGCAGCCGGCGGGGGAAATTGATAACAAAGCCGAAGCAGGTACACTTAGGCAGTGGAGCTACACCAACATCCCTGCCAATCCCTGCAAGGTCCGTTGGAGACCTCCATTCTCACCTTATGATCTTCTGGTGGAAGACACAAACAACAAGCTACAGAACAGAGAGACAGAGAGCCGTCATCTCGTCTGTGGTGTTCCGGAAGTCCTGCGTCACATGAGGCCAGTTGCACAGGAATGGACGGAAGGCCGGCACTGAGGAGCCTCTCCACAGTTTAGGGTTTTAGGGTTTGGAACTGGTGGTCTGTTTCGGGTTAAGGGTTTAGGAATTTAGGGGTTTAGGTCTGTGTGTCTGTGAACGCTTACAGTGGACGTGGAAGCATCAGACAAATCTCAGCGAATTCTCAGAGACTTCTCAAAAAACAGGCTTTGCCCTGAGCCCTAGAACATAAAACTCTACGATGGGTCCGAACCGTCGCATCTATCTTAAAGCGTAGGCGTTCGCACATCTTGGGGGACCAAATCTATTTGGTCCTGATGTTAATGCGAAGGTTCTTGAATCCACTGCAGCAAGAACAGAGAGCCCATGTCGAACAAACCAGCTGCTGTCACGGCGAGCCGAAAGAGCCGGCGGTGGGGAAGTGCCGCTGCTCTGGGTGCATCGAAGTCAGGAGTGAACACCTACGGTATATAGATTCCCTTGGCCCGGTAGAAAGCTGCATGGCTCACACAAAAATGCCGTCTGCAAAACGTTTACGGTTTACCCAGGAGGTAACAGTGCGCTAACTTGAATCCACCTGAGGGTTCGAAAAGCTCAGCAGGCCTGCAAACTTTGCCCTACATGCTGCGCTGAAGCCTTGGCACTTCCAGGGAAATATGCAGCAGAAGGCCTCAGCCCGCATGCCGCAACGCAAGCTGCAAGGAGAGGCTGGCCAATGTCGACATCTTCACTTCGTGACGGGCTCCACCGGGCACAACTGTCAAAAGTGCTCACCTGCGTCGGGCGCGCCTGTGCTGGGTGCATTTACGTCGAGAAGGGGCCTCTTACCGGGGCCAGCGTGGCAAGCGCCCCCACCGTACCTGAAGAGCGAGCTTCTGTTCGAGCAGGCAGCTCACCATTGCCGAGTTCAAAGCCCAGGCCAAGGGGGTCCCGTTTCTGCTGAGCCCACGGCCAGCCTTCCTGCAAACGGCAACCTCGTCAATGGTCCATGTGGCTCTCCATAATCAGCGCATGCCTGCACAACACAAAGAATCATGTAACTGCTCAGGGTATTAATTAAGTCTCGCAGTAGCCCCCATCTAGCCAGTGCTACTAGAAACTAAGCAAGAGCAACCTGCACACAAGGGTGGATGTCAACAGCCTGGGCATCGAAACCGCAACAGCACAGCGGTCAACCCGAACTTTCACGGGACAAGCAAATGCGCTTGTAGTTGGGTTTAGGGTTTAGGGTATAGAGTTGAAGGCTCGTGGTTGGTTCCTCCCAGTACTCTGCTTGACGATGCAACTCTTCCGCGGGCGCTTTCCCACTCCCCGATAGTATGCTGACAGAACGAACCTAAATCCAAACCACTCTAAACCCTGAACCAGATTCGGTTGTGCCTTCTGGGCTCTTTAAAGGTTCTGTGAGGACTCTATAGGGTTGTTTTTACGTTTCAGGGCTTAGGGTTTGGGGTTGCAGGGGCTTCTTTCTTGCCTGGATCATCGAAGTGTTTGGGTTTAGGGTTTAGCGGCTAGTAAGGATTTCGGGTTTAGGGTTTCGGGGACTTCGATCATGAAAACAAACTTAGCATTCGAAGAGTTTGCAAGTTGTATGTACATGGCTCAGGGTTCAGGGCTTTGGGGTTTGGAGCAGCGGGAGATTCGTTTCTCTACTTCAACATTTGGCTCTGGTTACACACCAGAGACTACCAGGAGACTAAAATCATGCTCCTGTGGGAAGTAGTCCCACACCACAAAGCTGCACACTCACGCTCAGCGCGCGGCCATGGGACAGGAGTCGTCTACCTCCTAGCTTCCTACCTGTCGCTTGAACAGAGCTGCAGGAGAAGCAAGCTCAGGCGCTCAAGGTTCAGTCGCGGACCTTCTTGAAGGAAATGCTCCCTGAACCCTAAACCCCTAAACCCCTAAACCCCTAAACCCCTAAACCCCTAAACCCTGAACCCTAAACCCTAAACCCCTAATCCCTAAATGCTCCCTTGCACCTTAAGCCCCAGCGCTCAGAACTAGGAGCATGATGGTGCTTGTATTTGGCTGTTGAAGAAACTGCAACAGCACAATACACCCGTCGAGGGTTTGGGCTTACGTGTTTTTGCGAGTTGATGCTGCCAAAAAGATTGGCAACTACTGTTGATGGTCGAAATCCTGCATTACCCATAATAAGGAATATACCGTATTTCCCATACTTCAGGGTCCTTAAGGTAGTGCAGGATTTTGACCATCAACCGTAGGAACACTCTCTGGACCAAAATGGTTCGCACTCGCAGCCTTGAGCCTTCAAGCCTAACCATCTGAAGAATCCAAAAGGCCACAGCGCCAGTAGAAAGATGATGGGAGCAATCTCAAGCCTATATGACCAAACTGCCTGCTCCGTCTGTCTTGACGTTTTGACTGTCCATTTGTTGTTGGTGGGTGCCATATGAAGTGTGACTGGTGCCTTGACCATTGCTTTTGCTGCTGTGGCCGTTAGTATGGCGGTTAGTATTGCTAGAACTACGCAGGCTTTTCTGCTGCTATTCTCATTGTCTCTCTTCTTGTTGTTACTGTCATTCTTGTTCCCGAGCGTTTCAATGGCATGATGGCCGTAACTGCAATCTTAAAGCCCCATCTATAAGCCCTATAAACCCTATAAGCCCTGTAAACCCTAAACCCTAAGCCTGTAAACCCTAAACCCTAAACCCTAAACCTGTAAACCCTATAACCCTAAACCTGTAAACCCCTAAACGTCGTTGTCCTGGAGGGTTTATAAGGCTGTTCGTAATGCAGTGGACTGGAGTCTGGCTAGGGTCTTCTATCACCAAAAGCACAACAGAACTTTCGCATCCCCGGCGTCACCAACTTGAACAGCAGCCACATCCCCCCCCCCTCCTGCATCTAAGTCGATTTCTTCGCCTCCACACATTGCTCTCGAAGGCAGCTCTGCTCATTCGACCATCATTTGACCTATACTTGGCACGAGCCGGGAAGCCCAGATGAGCCGTGCAAGCCGCCTGTCTTTGCAAGCCTGGCAAGACTTTTTTCTTCCCATCTCCTGGGGATGGGGCTTGGGATGGGGCTTCCTGGAGCCTTCCTGGGGATGGGGCGTCCTGGAGCCTCCCTGTAAATGGGGCTTCCTGGAGCCTCCCTGGGGATGGGGCTTCCTGGAGCCTCCCTGGGGATGGGGCTTCCTGGATACTCCCTCAAAATGGGGCTTCCTGGAGCCTCCCTGGGGATGGGGCTTCCTGGAGCCTCCCCTCCAGAACGCTGAGACCATACCGAAAAAAAGCAGGCGAGCGCTGAGATTTGGTCTCGGCGGGGGGGAGGTGGGTGGAGGAGAGTAAGAGCTCTAGATCCGGGCCATAAGATTCCTGGGAGGACCCGGCTGCCTTTGCGAAAGCAGCGCGGAGTTTCTGGTTCTTCAGAAATTTCTCAAAGGCCACAAGGGGCTCAGGGGGAAGCTCTAACGGCCCTAGAGCCAAAAGCCTGAAACGGAAGGCTTTGCCAGGACCCCCCCCCCAATGGCCCTTTAATGGAGCTCTTATGGTCCTTAATCATGGGTATTTAAAGTATATTGGAGGGTAGTTGGGGGTCCAAGTGGAGTCTGGAGCTGAGGCTTCAGAGCGAACCCGGGAACAAGCAAAGCAGAAGTCGACTCGGACAGATGGTAGGGCTTGGAAGGCCGTTGGTGATATGTTACAGGCCCATCCTGCTCACACCAGGAGGCATTCTCAGACCCTCTTACACCGAGAAAACGATAGCAGACTAGCCACAGCCTATAGGTTCGATCCCCTAAACCCTAAACCCTAAAATCCCCTAAACCCTACACAAACCGAGACCTGGGCTGGGCTCTTGAGCGCCTCAGGCTTTGGGAAGATCTTTCCAGCGTGAATGTCGTGCGAAGCTGCGACGTCTGCGCAACAACACTAGCGGTTTAGGGTTTAGGGTTTAAAAGTAGGGTTCAGAGAGGGAAGGAAGCGCATCTGAAGCACGCCACTTCGGGATTTCGAACTTGTTCGATTCAAGCGGCCTTGTCTGCATATATTCTGCCCCATCCAACTGCGGGGAGGAAGTTCTCCGCCCCACAGGGAGCCGTGCTTCAAAGGCAGAAGATGTACAGCAGGTTCAACAGCTCACACCTCTAGCATCCCCTTGAAAAGAAGCTTCGGATCCGGGCTGCAGCACACGTTTCGAGGCAACCTGGGTCTGAGGCTAACCCCCTCAAACGCCGAAGCAGAAGCTCCGCAACAGCTTGCGACACCTCGCGCATCCTATCGGCGAGACCCCAGAAATCAGACGCGCACAAACGGACATGAAGGCCTCACATGGGAAGAGGTCGTGGTAAGCCGCCGAGATTCCAAGACTGGAAGGAAGATGCAGAAGAGGTGCACCTAAGTTTCACATCTGCGAGACCTGGGATCTTGGAACCAAGACTGGTCTTTCCAGACAGTTTCTGAAGCAGGGCGGAGTCCTCTGCGGCTACATCTCTGGCTACTCACATGCTTCCCAAGCACGCTTCTTATTCCGTGATGACTTTGGCTTCAGGGCCTGGACAAGTGGCCCGAAAAAGCCATACTTAGGCCGGGGAGAAGGGCGCCGAGAGAGCTTTTCTCAGGTCCGGTGCAGAGGAAGCCGGAAAATCGGCCGAAGACGGTGCCTCCTCGAGACTCCTCGAGCCTTGGAGGCCTCAAAAGGTGGGACGAAGGCAGGTAGGATGAAGGATCCCTCATATAAGGACTCTTATTTGGGGATTACCCCACCTACCTTCATCCTACCTTTCGAGGCCCCTGAGAGCCACGATTCTTTGGGTTTTGTTGGCTCTCGCGCCCGGCAGGGACGCAGCTGGTGAAGTCCTGTTGCTTGCTGCCGCCTGCAGTCCCCTTCGTTCTGCTCCTGCGCAGACCAAGTCCACACAGAGGAAAAGGATAGAGGGTTTAGGGACCCAGCTGTGGCAAGAAGAGCGAGGGAAGCTGCCCATGAGCAGGTGACCAGGCATGGCAAGGTGAAAGCCATCGGCCAGCTACGATCAAGCTGAATCTAAAGCTGAGCGCAAGCAGCGGATGCTAACAGAGCTGCCGCCTATGCTACCGAAACCCCTCGGCAAACAAGCTGCGAGTGTTTTCGACAACAAGGACGCAGCCGGGTGAGGTAGGCAGTGCGGCCACGGCAACATGAGGGGGTTTCTTATAACCCGGGTAATTTATTTGAGGATCCTTGCAATAAGGGTCCTACGATCTCGGGCTCTGTATTACGCTCCCTTGCTGATTGAAACTCGCACGTCTATGTAAGCTGGCAGCTGAAGACCCACAAACTCCTCTTTCGAAGGAACTTGGAGATGAGAGACAAAGCATGCGATCTCTCTATCAGACTGGTCCATGTCAGCTCCTACAGTATACAGTTTAGGGTTTAGGGTTTGGGACGTAGAAGTGACTTTCGGGAGGTCCTGCCTCATGTGAGTCCGGTTGCAGAGCGGCCTGGGTGGAGAAGCAAAGGCACGCCCATGGCTGCCTCTTGCACAAGGATACGAGAACTTTGAAGGAGTACCTTGACCCCCAAAAGCCTACCTATTCAGGGTTCCTTTGTAAGTCCTTCGAAAGTTAGGTTATTTGGGGTTCAGGCAGGCTCTGGGAAATACTGTTGCTCTGGGTGCCTGGAAGTCAGGAGTGAAGAATGGGCTAAGTTGAATCCGCTTGCGGTCCGGTGAAGCTCAGTGGCCACCCGAACTCACAATGTTCCATGCATGCATGAAAGTGCCGTCGCTGCTGGGTGCGCTTGGAAGCCAGGCGATAAGAGAGAGCCAAGCCTGCTACAAGCGTGAGCATGCTCTCCCAAAACATTGCTCCGAAGTCCGCGATGCTTCAACGGCAGAAGATCCCCAAAGGGTCGAAACTCTCTAAACAGTACCGGCTTTGGGTCATTTGGAGCCGCAGGCGATGTACAGCAAGTTCAAAAGCTAGGGATCGAGCCTCCGGGGCTCTGGATTTGGAGAGACCTGCACCACTCGGGTCGTAGCTCTGCGTTGCCGCACCTCTCCGGCCATGCTTGAGGGTGTCTTTGCAGCAAGAAGGACACCCTGAAGCCTCAACCCTAAAAGCTAAATCCTAAAACGGTAGTATGGCATGGACCGAGAGGGCGCGGAAAGAGGCAGTCTTCCTCTTTGGAGCACATCGCACTCAGGGGGTTGGCGACAATTCAACTTAGACAGCGACTTGTGCAATGGGCCACCCTCGGCAGTTGCAGCATAGCTGTTGTCCTGGAACTCGAAACAGCAAGCGAATACTGCTAGATGATGGCTTGAGCTACCAACCCTGTGACGCTGTCAGAGTCGAGAGGACATGCAATCACAAGAGCAGATGACGACTTAGGTATCAGGAGAGTATGCTATCAAGAGCCTCTGAAGCCGTCAGGAGCGCGCAAGTAGTCTCCGAAATCCCCAGCGGCCCCTGCAGGGTCGCGGTCGTGAGAAGCTTCGGATCGGGGGCAGCAACAGCACTGCTTTCAAAGCAACCTTGCACTGGGCTGTTAGGGGCTTAGCGGCTTAGGGTTTCATAGTTGTGGGTTCAGTGTTTAGGCACCCCAACATTTGGGGCCGATCTCCTCAACGAGGCCAACCCTTCTTCGCTGATGAACTCGGCTTCGACGCCTGGACACGGTGCAAAAGCCTGTGGAACAAGGAGGGTTTAGGGCTCAGGGATGTGCAGGAGAGCCGTTTCGTCAGCTCTGGTGCCCAGCGGCGGTAGCTGGAGCATGGGGTGTCGACGGGGGATTTGCGAAGTGAACTGCTGTCGCTTGCTGCTTGCTGCAACTCGTCCTTTTTCTCTGATGCTGCGGAGACCAGCGGCAGCGTTCCGACGCAGGGCTGGCAGGAACAGCGAAGGAAGCCTCCGAGAAGCACATACAAAGGCACGGCAAGGACAACGACGCGGAATTGAAAGCGGTCGACCAACTGCGATCAAGATCAATCCAAGTGCAAGCCCCACCTGGCAACACTAAATAAGCTCTAAGGTCTAACACTGGTCAGGGAACTCGCACAGGGATTGGGCATCAAGGGCACAGTTGGCAGAGTCAGGCACTGTGTCCACACCAACTTCCTGCAAGATGGCGCTCACTTGGAGACCCCCATCGCGACGTGTTGAAGAGACGCGGCGCTGAGCTACAGAGCAGAGGGGCCAAGAGCCCACATCTCTTCTTTCGCCATGGCTCCCGGTGTCTTGAAGTCAGTAGTGGGGAATGTGCCAATATAGGAGCCTTAATAGAACAGGGTTCTGGGGCCCATTATGCCATACTTATTTTTAAGGAACCCCCCAACAGAGTATGGGTAATTATGAAGGCCCCGAGATTAACCCGAGTCTGCCAGGTTCAGAGCTCCGGGGCTCGTATGAAAGGGGCATCAGCCCTGGGCCCCTTAAACGGGGGTTCCTTCAAGGGTTCAAGGTTTAGGGGGTTCCTTTAAGGGGGTTCCTTTGGGGGTACTATAGGGTTCTGTATTTGGGTCCCCCTTAAAGGGTACTATCGGGCTCTATCATAGGATCCCCCTTGGGGGTGACGGTGTGCCAAGCCTGCGGTTCTGTTGGGAAAGTTCTCTGAAAATTTTGCCTCGCAAGGAGCCATCCTTGTCAGACAGCAGGCGGTGACGACTAACATTCGATCGCTGGAGGTTTGGCAACTCGCCGGCAGAAGACGTAAAGCAAGTTCAACACTTGCGGACTCACCCCTCCAGCGTCCCGTTCGAGAGAAGAGCGCCGCGTAAACCTCAAGACAAACTCCCCGCGAACCCCGAAGCAGCACCTCGCACATCCCCTCGACGAGACCCCAGACAGCAGACTAAGATAAGGACTTACGGACTTGTAGGGGGTTACAGAGTTTTACCACTGCTCTTTTAACAGGCAAAGTTTCCTTGTTGGTGCTCTACTCAGTGGTCCCATCCCATGGAAGAGGGAGAAAGTCAGAGAGGAATCTTCTGCGGCTACATCCCTGGCTACTCCTGCGCCTCCGGACCTACCTCGAGGTACCCATCTTCAGTCATGATTACGACATCGAACAGGGCGCCGGTGGGAGTTTTGGTCAGGTCCGGTGGGTCGGCAGGGACTTTTAAAGTGCCGCAACTCGTCCTTTTGCTCGGATTCTGCGCAGACCACGTCATCTGAAATGCGGCGTTTTGACTCGGAGAGCTGGTAAGAACAACGAAGGAAGCTTCCGACACGTAAAAAAGGCACGGCCAGGACAGCAACATAGACTTGAAAGCGATCGACCAGCTGCGATCAAGCTGAATCCAGGTACAAGCCCCACCAGGCAAAGCCAGCAGAGCTGCTGCCTTTAGTCCTCGGACTTCTCGGCAGGCAAGCCTCAAGAGTGTTGGACATCAATGCTCACCTTTTGAAAGGCTATGAAGATGCAAAGTCGAGAGACCGCGGGCGAAGTTGGTTGCGTTGCCCCAAGAGGCAGAACAGGATTCACCACTGGAGTCCGTCAGGCAGGAAAATCGACTGGGGGAACACACAGTAAAAATATGCGCAACTCCGCAGTCGGGGTGAACAAACCTAACTTTAGGATTTAGGTTTTAGAGCGGGCACGCATCATTGGGGGGTGCATGCTGTCAGATGACAGGCAGTGTGGAGATCCGGCCCAAACGCAGAGCCAAAAGACAGAGAGCCATCACCTCTTCCACACAGATCTCTCTGCCAGACTGGCCAAGGCAACTTCCTAGATACTTGAATGTGGCTTTCCGGAAGCCCGGCATCATGCGGCTCCGGTTGCAGAACACTGGACAAGAGGCCTGGATGGAGGAGCCGGGACAAGCCGATGCGTGCCCCTCGCACAGAGAGTCAAAGAAGCAGACGAAATGAAAAAACACCATCGCTCCGGGTGCCTCGAATTCAGGACGGAAGGGCTAAGGCTGTGCTAAGTTGAGTCTGCCGGTCCTCCGGTGAAGCTCAGCACCAAGATCCACCTCTCGTACGAAGTCCCTTCCCTGCTGAGGTCCCTTGGAAGCTAGAATACAACAGTGCACTCAGCCTGCCGTGGTCTTGGGAAAATTCTCGACAACTCCCGCCCCACCGGAAGCCATCCTTCAATGGCAGAAGACGTACAGCAAGCGCAACAGCTCCCGACTCACAGCCGCATTCAAAAGAAGGGGCGCTTCTCGGAGATCATGCGTCACGCGAGTCCGGTCGGAGAGTGCGGGATAGGAACAATTCTGATGGCTGCCCCTTGCACGGAGAGCCGAAGGGCTAGACGAAACAGGAAACTGCCATGGCTCCGAATGTAAATTGCTTAGGGTTTCGAGCTTAGGGCTGCGGGATTAGGTTTCTGGATACCTCGAAGTCAGCTGAGTCCTGTGAAGATCAGGATCTCATGAGCACAAAGCTCCACGTCTCGTGCGAAAGTTCCATCTCTGCGGCGGTCGCTTGGAAGCCAGCAGATAAGAGTGTGTCTAGCCGGAGGTGTGCTTCTCAAAACCCCGCCCCGCAGCGAGCCATACTTCAATGGCAGAAGATGTACAGCAAGTTCAACAACGCCCGGCTAACCCACTCAGCATCCCGTTCAAAAGAAGCTTCGGATCCGGCGCAGCTGCAGCACAGCTTTCGAGGCAATGCAGGGCCGAGGACGAAGCCCCCTCAAACCGCAAGGCAGAAGGCCCCTCTCAAAGCATAAAGCCTCGCATGGCAAGGATTTCTCGAAAGCCCTCGGGATTCCAAGAAGGGTTTAGGGTTTAGGGTTCAGGGTTTAGGGTTTAGGGGGACAGGCGCACTTTCAGCTTCTCTTTGTGGAGTTTTCGTGGGCTAGAAACTACTGAAGCAGGGAGGAATCCGCGGCTACATCTCTGGCTATTCGCGTGCCTCCCAAGCACCCTTCTTATTCAGCGATGACTTTGGCTTCAGGGCCTGGACAAGTGGCCCAAAGAACCCACGCTCAGGCCAAAAAATGGCGCCAGAAAGAGTTTGTTGTCAGGTCCGGCACCAGTAAAGTCGCGGAACAGCTGACAGGCGGTGCTTCACTAAGACTCCTTGAGCGACGATTCTTTGCGTTTTGTTGGCTCTCGTGCCCCGTGGAGGCGTGGACTGTGAAGTCCAGTCGCTTGCTGCCAGCGCCGCAGGCCAACTCATCATCAGAGAGAAGCGTGGCCTCTCGAGGAAGCTGAAAGAAGAGCGAAGGAAGCTGCCGGGAAGCAGGTGAAAAGATACGGCGAGGAGAGCGGCGCAGGGCTGAAAGCCATCGATCAGCAGTGATATTAAGCTGAGTCTGCGCCCAATTGAACTCATCCTGCCTTCTTGACCAGCTTCTGAAGGGTGGCCTTGTTGAAACCTTTTGCAAGCACACTCAATGTCTGCACATTAAACTTCGGCCTTCTAGACCTTGGCAAGACTCACCTGATGTTGGGAGACATTGAAGCCGTTGCTTCAGAAGTAGGGATCCGATTATGAAGGTCTGTGTTAGGTAGGGTCCATGCCCCCAAAAATCGTCTGCGCATCTGAAGTTGAAGAATCCATGCACAAGCCCAGCCAGCCGCTAACAGAGCTGCCTAAGGTGAGGGCCTTAATAATTAGAATACGGTTTTGGGGGTTCCTTATTAGAATTATAGTATAATATACCCCAAAACCCTATTCTAATTATTAAGGCCCCTATAATAAAAGGTCCCAAAGCTCCTCCTCAGACTCGCGAGGGAAGCGGGGAGAGCTGGACGATGAAGCCACGGCAACATCCCTGCAAGCAGGCGCTCGCGGATAGACCCCCTCCTCGCGTTGAAGAGACAAGGAGATATAGGAAGACGAGCTGCAGAGCAGAGAGACACAGAGCCGCCATCTCTGCCGCAGCGATCTCTCTGTCAGACTGGTCCAGACGGATGCCTAGAGTCCTAAGGACTCACCTAGAGACTCAAACTCGGCTCTGCGCACGTCCCTCAACGCTAAACTGCGTCATACGATAGCTGCCCTGTGCAGAGACGTTCGCAGGAACCGATGGTAAAGCCCAAAGCTCCGTATCTCCTGCGAAAGCGCCATCCCTGTTGGGGACGCTGTGAGGCTAGGGGATACAAGTGCACTAGCTTGCATCCGCCTGAGAGCTTGACAAGGTCAACAGGCCCACAAGCTTTGCCCTGCATGGGAAGACACCCTGGCACTTGCAACCACACCGCCGCAGTGCAAGCCCGAAAGAGTGGCTGGCCGATGTCGGCGCCTTCATTTTGTGTCGGGCTGCACGGGGAACGGCACGGGGCAGAGCTGTCGCACCAGCCCGCTTGCATCGTGTAGGCCTGCACTGTCTTCACTCACGTCTGGAACCGGCCTGTAAATTTCCGGGGCAACCGTGGACAGCGCATCCACGGGACCTGAAGAGCGAGTCTATGTTCGAGAAGGCAGCTCACAGCAGTCGCGGAATTCAAAGCCCAGGCCAAGAAGGGCCCCTTGCTTCTTGGCCCGGACTCATGGGCCTTTCCGCACGAGGAGGCCACCTCTTCACTGGTCCATGCCGGTCTCCATGTTCAGCGAATGCCTGCACAGCACGAAGAATTCATGGAACGGCTTCGGGCTTCACTGCTGGGTTTCACAGTACTCCCCATCTAGCTGGTGCTGCTAGCGACAAAAACACGCAGCCTGCAGAAACAGCATCACCACCCTGGCCATCGTAACAACAAGACGGATCAAACAAACTGCATCAGAAGTCAATCCGAACCTGTCAGAAGTCGGCAAGCTTCGGAAAGGAGGCATCAGGAGAATTGAAGCCAAGCCGTGCCAAAACTTTAGGGTTTGGCAATTTGGGGTTGAGTGTTCTGGCTTAAAGGGCTAAAAGCAAGGGGCAGACTGTAAGATTAAATTTCACAAGCGTTCCTCGATAAGCCATCCCAAACCCAAAGACTTCTGTGTTTCTGCCGCGGCGAGTGTTGCTGCACGGGAACAATCACAAACCTACTACCCCTCAAATGCCTCAACAGGTGGGATTGAAGGACCCCGTATATAAGGGTATATAAGGACTCTTCCTTTGGATCCCTCAAACCCTAAACCCTAAACCCCTAAAGCCTCAACCCTAAACCCTAAACGCTAACCTTCATCCCACCTCCGGGAGCTTTTGAACCCGGAACCCTGAATGGTGGCTTTGTGGCTCAGTGTTCCGGGCTCGTGGCTGGGTTCAGGGTTCAGCAGCTCCGGTCCGGGAAGTTTTACAGTACAGTTGCATTTACAACTTTGAAATAACACCCACCCACCCCTGAATCCCATAACATTGAGAAAATACAACTTTCTTCACCTTAAAGCCCAAGTCCTACATCCAAACTCCAAAGCCCAAAAAATACTAGGCCTTAAAAACTTAAAGCCTAACCCTAAATCCTAAAGCCCAAACCCTAGGCCCTAAATCCTAAAGCTCAAGCCCCAGGCCCTAAACGCTAAAGCCCAAAACCTACAAAACTCGAAAAACCGCCATTGCAACGAAGGGGTATTGGTTTTCCCGCAGAAAATCGGTATTTCTTCGCTGACAATGGCGATTTCGCCGATGCCAGCGAAGAAATACCGGAAATCGCCATTGTCAGCAAACGGTTTCCGGTTTCTGCCGGCAAACCAGTATCCAATTTGGCAATGGCGATTGTTTCGGAAGTAGACATTGCCAGCGAAGAAATACCGATTTTCCGCCGAAAAAACAGAAACCGTTCGCTGACAACTGCGATTATTCGGTTTTTCTCCGAAAAACCGCCATTGCCAGCGAAGGGTTACTGGTTTGCCGGCGGAAAACCGGTCACTCTTCGCTGACAATGGCGATTTCGCTCTGGCAATGGCGACAAACGACTCAGAAAAAACCATTGTCAGCGAATGCATTCAGGTTTTAAATACATAAGATAGAGAGGTTTAGGGTTTAGGGTTTTAGCGGTGTTGGTGCTCTGTGCAGTACGTACAGTACACAAAATTTAGGAACACCACTGGAATGACAGTACAACTTATCCTGAGCCCCTGTAGGCCCCTGTTTTGATTATTCCTCCCGGCGCCCGTAGACAAAGGGTAGCACTCAAGAACCTAGTCATACCTAAATGAACTCTCTTCCGAATCTCTGGGCTCAGGGCTTAGGGCTTTTGGCTTAGGGTTTTGCGTCTGGGGTTCAGGGTTTAGGGCTTAGGGCTTAGGGCTAAGAGATTGGGGTTTCTGAATTGTGCTGGATTCCTAGATCATGTCAAGATGCTAACTTTCCGTGACGTTGCTACTTGGTGCGCACATGAGAATGAAATCCTACTCCTATAGGAACGGCAAGCCTCAAAGTCGGCCGCGAATGCTCAGCGTGCGGCGATGGGCTCGGAATCGTCACTGCGGACAATCGGGCATCATGGCCCTTTCGACGCTCTTCTTCTGCTACCCTTCACTTGAACAGATCTGCGGGAGAAGAGCACTCAGGGACTGAAACGTTGAGGCTTGCGTCTTGTGTTGACTTCAAGCTGGCAGAGGGGTTTTAGGGTTGAAGGTTTAGAGCTCCAAGCATGCAGTGTGCCTTTGCTCATAGAGTTGGTTGTCAGCCGCCGTTAGCCTGTATCAATTTGCACTGTACACCCTACTAAAGTCACGCCAACATTCGCACTACGCTCATGTGCATTCATACCACTGCTCCTGCTGTCGGTGCTACCTAAGTTGTCATCGCTGTTGCTGTTCGTAGTCCTGGTCTGATTGATGATGTTCTCAGCACTGCGCATTTTGGGACGCGGAAGTCGGGAGAAATTGTTGTTTTTTTCATGACCCGGGCATCATGGTGTCCCCGGCACCCGAGATACACGAATTTCTGAACCTGTCGACATGCTCGAGGGTTACTTTGCCCATCCAACCTCCGTTTGGCAGGAACCTTTGCCACTGCCTTTATCTACATGTCTTGTGAGAGTTAAAACGAGTCCGGCCTGCTCCAATGCCCTATTTTTTTGGCACTGAGGCAAGCTCGCTGTGACGAGCCGAACAGACTCACACGGTGCATCGAATTCCTCGAAGGTTTAGGGTTTTGGGGTTGCCTCAAACTCACTACAAATTACTGCAAGGGTCACTAAAGCATAAGGGCTAAACCATATTGGCAGCCTACATTGAAGTGTGTCTACTTCAGAGTCTCGTCGGGTTGGAACCACATCTGCAGCTGCAGAGCATCGCCGCATCCCCCGAAGCCATCGGCCTGCATCTTCGGGCGGTCGAAAGTGTAGAGGCCGCAGAGACCTCCGGTTTAGGCTTCTTTTCGTTTAGGGTTTAGGTTTCAGAGCTTAGAGGGTTTAGGTCTTCGGCCTGTTTTAGCATGTTAAACCCCAGCGACTTTAGGGTTTAGGCTTGAATTCGTAAGGGCCCGAGGCCAGCAACCACGAGAATCAGACCATCAGTCAACACCATCGTTGTAGCGATAGTTGTCGTCGTCGTGGTGGAAGCTGCAGCAGTAGCAGCAGCGGCAGCAGGAGTAATAGTAGTAGGAGTGGTAGTAGTGGTAGTAGTAGTAGTAGTAGTGGCAGTGGTAGTGGTAGTGGTAGCAGGAGAAGAAGAAAGGTAGTTGCAGCAGCAGTAGCAGCAGTAGTAGCAGCAGTAGCAGCAGTAGCAGCAGCAGCAGCAGTAGCAGCAGTAGCAGTAGTAGCAGCAGCAGCAGGAGCAGTCATGTTTAAAGTAGCCGCACCCAAGAGCAAGTTCAGCACCGACGCCCACCTGGGCCAGATGCATAGAACGTAGTCTCCGTTGAGCTCTTTCCTTTCCAGCTATCAGAAGCGTTCTTGACATTGAAAACCGTGAAGCGATGCATCCAGTCCTCATCTTGCCGGAGGACAGGCTAAGGGTTTCGGATGTAATTTTGAGGGTGTAAGGCTTACGGTTTAGGTTTTAGGGTTTAAGGTTGAGGGTTCAGGCTTTAGGGGTTTTGGGTGCAAGGTCTTGGGGTCTCAGCTTTTGGGGGGTTCAAACATGCCTCCGATGCCAAGGAGCCTTCCAGTATCCCACGTCCAGTCCGCAGATCTTCCCCTGGAAGTACTTCTCCTGGGTTCTTGTTAAGGAAACTAGATTAAGCTACCATAATAGGGATCTATAGGGCTTCCTTTAAGGGTTTAGGGTTGAAGGTTTAAGTTACCGTAATAGAGGTCTATAGTAAATAAATATGGTTTCTTTCCTATGGTAACTTAAACTAAATCCTTTAACAAGAACCCAGTTTCTGGCATCTCTTCTCCGCCGGTGTTGTGCTCCGGCAGGGGAACGAAGCCTCTTCCGACGAAGTTCAGCTGGTCGATCTGATCTCCGCGGCGCCCGGCAATCGAGTGAATGGGGCCGTGATCCCTGCTTCTTATGCTTGCATAGACCCATTTCTCTCGACCGTCCTTCTTCAAGTCCATCTGGTTGTTGCCAGTGAGCCATCCAGATAATGTTGGCAGTTGAATGAACACCGGCAGCGGATCAGGTATCAATTTGCTGGTCTCTTCTCCGGGGATCAGGCGACGGACGTAAGGATAAGTTGAGATCATCGGGACGAACTCTTCGATGAACTTTTGCTGCATGTGGCGTTCCTTGACGTGCTCCTTAAACTTGTCCGTGAGTATGTCATACGGCCATTCATCGTTTTTTGACTTCTCCGTCTTCCAAGTCTGTTCGAAGCCTGCAAATGCTGACGAAACGCGGTGATGATCTACGAAGACAGGTGTAGGGAGCTGGAGCAACATGACTAAAAACATTGATACTCCTTTCCACTGTCCACATCAGCAAAGGATCTATGATAGGGATCGAGAACTACCAGCACGGGCCCGTCTCAGGATCGTTGGAGCACTCACTGCGAAAACGTCTATACTGATGCGCTGTTTCCAGAAGCTTTCGCTCTTAGATTAGAGCATACCTGCAGCGACCTTTCTACCGGGCTACGACCACACAGTGCTTTGGTCAGGGTGCACCCAAGCCTGTGAGCTTGTCAATCAACGTTACAGAAGCCTGATAGTAGTAGACGAAGCTTCCACCACCACCAGATCGATATCTCCACTGCTTGGTTTCGAGTCGGTCCTTTCGCCACTTCTTCCACTCGTCCATGATGTCTTTGGCTGTCACATCCAGTGTTTCCATCTCATCCTCTGCTCTGTTCAGGGTTGGGGGTTTAGGGTAGATACGGGTAGATCACCAGAAGGGAAGCACTACAAATATTTTCACACCCGAACTCATAAACCCTGGACCCCTAAACCCATCAGCTGAACGATCCCTCAAAACCCTGAATCACAAACTAAACCCCTGGAACCTAAACCAGTTTAACAAAGGCTTTCTTGCAAAAATAAGCCTGGCTCTCCAAGAACCCAAAAACTGTCTTAAAACCCCAAAACATCCTTCTAAAACCATATGAAGCCTTCATAGAACTCCATGGATCCGTTGAAACCCCTTGCTATGCCAACCTAGACCCCAAACAACAACAGAGCATGGTACAGCCTGAAGCGGAACGAGAAGACCCCAGTGTTGCCACGCTGCTTGCTGAATAAAACTTCTAATTACTCAGACCCCAGCGCACTGCTGGGTCATAAAGTTTCAATTTACTCAGACGATGCACGGCTTGGGGTTTGGAGCTCGGGTTACAGGTCTGGGGTTGGAAGGGTATGCTTCAATCAAAACCCTGTGGCCCTAAAACCCTCATAGCCGTACCCTGATAGACTCCGATATAGATCCCTTGAAGGAACCCTCATAGACCCTTGTCCAACCCTCATACAAGCGCGAATTCTTCAAACCCCTGACACCCTAAACCCTCGAACCCTGAAGCCCTAAACACTGAAGCGCCGAATCCTGAAACCCAAAAACCCCAAAACCCTGAAGCCCTAAACCCTCGAACCCTTCCAGGAATCCTTCTGAGAACCCTCAAAAAGGAACCCAGAAGGCTTCACTTTCGGTAGGGCCCCCAAAAAGCACATAAGCAAAAATAAGGATAGGGATGTCCCATATAAACCCCCTTGCAATGAAGCCTGTGCTTTTGGGGTCCCTGATTCGGATTCCTTTTACGGTTTCCTTTTAAGGTTCCGTTACGAGAAACTCTTTTCACGAAGCCGGTTCCTTTTACGGTTTCCTTTTACGGTTTCCGTTTAAGGTTCCGTTAAGAGAAACTCTTTTCACGAAACCGGTTCCTTTTACGGTTTCCTTGTCGGGTTGCCCACAGCAGGTCCTTCTACCTGAAATCATTTTAGGGTTCCTAGTAGATTTTACGGTATATTCCTTACATTAAGGGGTTTTGGAGTCTCAGGCAGGTCCTTCATGGCTTCCAAGACGTCCTCGGAGACTTTCTTGGACTCGGGCTCGAAGGCTTCCTTCTCGGGTTTTTGGGCTTGGGATAAGGATTCCTTTACAGGGATCCATCAGGATTCCTTCAAAGGGGTCTATAAGGATTCTTTTAAAGGGATCTGTAAGGGTTCCTTAAGGGGATCTATAATGGGGGATTAGGGTTTTAGGTTTGGGGTTGTAAGGTTTTAGGATTTAGGGCTTTAGGGTTTAGGTCTAAGCTTTTAGGGTTTAGGGATTTAGGGTTTTAGGGCTTTAGGGTTTTAGGGTTTTAGGGTTTAGGGTTTTAGGGTTTTAGGGTTTTTAGGGTTTAGGGTTTTGGTGTTTTAGGGTTTTTAGGGTTTAGGGTTTTGGTGTTTTAGAGTTTAGGATTTGTTGTAGAGCTTCCTTCTCGAGGCGGACGTTGTAGAGCTGCCGCCACCTGGTTTGGGGTTCGGGTCGAAGGATATGTTTAAACACTTTTTTTCCCCTTCCTTTAAGGTTTAGGGCTTAAGATTCAAGGTTGTACTTTTGTACAGGGTTTGGGACTGGGGTTTCAGAAAGCAGCTTTTACGGGTTTCAGGTTTAGGGCTCCATGTGGGGGGCCTATAAAGGACTGGTAAGGGTCTTGCTCTATGGATTTGGGGATTTGACCGGAGCTTTGCAAGGGTCTTGTAAGGGTTTAAAGAGGGCGTGATGCTGTCGTGTTGTAAAGGTTTGATCTTATAAGGTATGGTATGGGTTTTTAATGCTGTTGAGAGGTTCATTCTCCAAACGGTCTGATGACAATATGGTGTTTTTTGTGTTTATTTGGCGCAAAGAGGATGTGGCCGCGAAGTGCCGGGTGCGGCGCTCTGGCCGTCCAGCTGATTGCTCTTGTTTTCGCATCCGCAGGAACCCGCACCATTGGCTGTGCAGACAGGTGAATGCCGAGGATGGCAAGAGGTTGCCGGATCTGTCGTCGGGACTCCTGCCCTTCAGCTTAAGATCCCCAGCCTGTCTACTCACTTCACTCGGTGCGGCTCCGCCTGAGTTGTAGTGACTAACATGCTGACTGCGTGGCACAACCTTAGGGCTTTCCACGCACTCTGCACTACGCAGGGCAAGCAGAGCGAGAATGTAGGCCCCGCACTTCCGGTTCCCAGCATTGGTCCTGGCCTTGGCCTTGGATGTCAGCGCCCTCCTGGCGTGTGGCGTCTCCGTGGTCAGCCCGAGGGAGGTGCCGAAGGGCCTGTAGCAGATAGAGCTGAGGAAGTCCGGAGTCTACGCCTGGGTGGGCTTGACGGGCTGTCGGGTCGCCGCGGGTGTGCCCGGTTCATCATCACTGCCTGTCCAGAGCGCATTGGCAGGGACTTCGGGAGCCCCAACTCGAGGAAGGTCTGGTTGATCGCTTGTGTGAGAGCCCCAGGTCCACTGACACCGGACTCGGCGGTGGGGGGGCCCAACGCGGTAGCGGTTCTGCCGCCGTGGGCCTCCAGTCCGAGCCCTCGGAATCATCCACGACATGTGTTGGAGGCCTCGGACCTGTCCCCCATCGGTTTCCACCGTTGTGAGCTGCGCGAGTGCCTTGTCGGATTTTGAGCCCGCTCCCAACCGCAAGAGTGAGTCAGGCTCCAAGCAATGCAAAGACACACACTGCATACAGCAAGGATTGACTGCACATGAGGGCTGTGGGCTGCCGCATCCCGTACTGCCGCTTCCTCACCTGCAACACAAGTAGGCCAGTTACAGCCACTGTCCCCCCGCACAAAACTGCCAGCATTAGCAACGGGAGCAGGCAGCACCCTGTCGCCTGTCGAAGACCAGGCGCTCCGAGGAAGGCATTCCCTCTGCAGGACTTGTAGGCGCCCCTGAGTGCCCTAGTCCAGGGTGTCCAGTTCAGGGCACTGTCGCAAGCACAGCACGGCGAACATAGAGCTGCCAAACTCCAGGTCAAAGCAACTGACTGCCCTGAGCACAATAAGCCTGTCATTATCCCGAAGTAACAACCATGCTTCGTAAAGAATGACAAAAGCCGACGCCCGATCCCATCGGTAGTCACAGCGCCGTCGCAGAGCCAGTTGTACCTGGTGAGGTCAAAAGATATAACCGCTGCTCCACGATTTGTCAGGTCCAGTTCGCCAGGGGGTCTGCAGCATACAACGTCCAGTACGGAGTGCTGGGTATCTTGTTGTATCCGTGGGCCGGCCCCAATGCCATGACAAGCTCTGGACATAGTCCGACCTTGGCCCTGAAGCTCGAAGCCCAGCCGTGAACCCAGCAGAAGCCCCGTGACCTCGGACTGTCCCACCAAAACCGAACACGACTCAACAGACCGAGCAGGTAAAGCCGGCCAAGGCCGGACTGGCTACTCATACGAACTCGCTTGCTCGTATGCCCCACCGGCGTCGTGAGCATTGAAGCCGAGATGCTTACATAGACATACATACATAAATACATACATACATACCTACCTACGTACCTACACACATACATATGTACATACATACATACATACATACATACATACATACATACACACATACATACATACATACATATATACATACATACATACTTACTTACTTACATACATACACACACATGCATACATACATACATACATACACGTACACACGTACACACGCGCACACATACACACACGCATACATACTTACACGCATACATACATACATGCATGCATGCATGCATGCATGCATACATATATACATACATACCTACCTACACACATACGCACATACATACACACATACACAAATGCGCACATACACACTGCATGCATGCATGTACACACATGCATACATACATGCATACAGCCATACATACCTACATACACACATACACACATGCACACATACACACATGCATACATACATACATACACACGCATGCATACATACAGACATACACGCATACATGCATACATGCACACATGCATACGTGCATACATGCATACTTGCATGCATGCGTACATGCATACCTACATACATGCACGCCATACAACATACAACATACAACTACAAATACAACCACACATACACGTACATATGCACATGCACATGCATGTGCACATGCACATGCACACGCAGATGCGCATACACACACAACACACACACACACACACGCGCACACACAGATATACACAACCATATGCACATGCTGTTAACAAGAACCCAGAAACTTAAATCATGTTAGGATTCCTCAAATATATTAAGGAATATTCCTTAGTCAAGGGGTTTTGGAGTCTCTGGGAACGCAGTCGCATGATTATGATAACCCTAAACCCAAAACCCCTACATCTGCTAACCGTTAACAAGAACCCAGCCGCAGGGTCATCAGAGACCAGGCGATGGCCTGGAACTCCGGTGCCATCTCCTAGTGGGTGGTTGTGAGCCCAGGGCTTCAAGGCTTTGGGCTTAGGGCTTAGGGTGTCAAGGCTTAGGGCTTAGGGCTTAGGGTTTCAAGGCGTGCAGATTAGGGTGTCAAGGCTTGGGCTTAGGGTTAGGGCTTAGGGTTTCAAGGCTTCGGGTTTAGGGTATAGGGTTTCAAGGTTTAATTAGGGCTTAGGGTTTAGGGCCAGGGTTTAGGGTTGGTTTAGGGTTCAGGGTTTCAGGGCGTAGAGTTTAGGGTTTAGGGTTCCCAGGCTCAGGGTTTGAGGACCAAGGATGTTAGAGTTCAGCGAAACCCGTAAACCCTAAACCCTGCAAAAACCCTCTCCTGTTTGTATCCAGTCGTCTTGATCTTGTTGTAGACCGCCCATGCCGCATTCTTGGCCGCTGTATGCTTGTTAAGGCACTGAAGAAACAATAGTTCAGGAAATGGGATCGGTGCTGGTGTCGTCGGCTGAGACCTGTGACAAGCTCTCTCTCGCTCTCTCTCTTTCTTTCTCTCTATGTCTGCCTTTCTAAGGAAGTTAATTTACAATATCATAATAGGTATCTAAAGTACATATTATGGTTTCCTTATTATGGTAACTTAAAATAAATCCCTTAGCAAGAACCCAGTCTTTCTCTCTGTGCCTGGCTTTCCCTCTCTGAACTAAACGTGTCTCTGCCTCGGTCCAATCGGCGACGAGAACCTAAAGCCACACACCACGAAGTGTGTCATCGCAGGCTCCACTTAGAACGCCGAAACCATGAACCTTAAACCGTGTACCATCCCTAGCAGGCCCTAGCAATACCTGGGCACTTACTAACGCAGACTACTACTACTACTACTACTGCTGCTACGACGACTACTACTACTACTACTATGAGACCCTCTCAGGGTCCATGTAGGGCGGTTCTTGCCACGGCCTTCGCAGGATTGGGCCCTAAAGTTCCGTGTGATCCGGCCTGCGACGGCGGGAAACCGTGGGAAGGCGCCCTGGCAGATCCTCCTCCACATCCTCTGAATCAGGGTTTAGGGTTTAGCTCAAGGGTGCTGGCTGATCACCTTGGGCTCCCACATTGCAAAGCTTTACGGCCTGCGGCGTAGTAGACCTATCCTGGAAGTCCAAATTGCGTTTGTACGATATCCTCGCGCCTTGAAGGGGCTCCTGTGAGCAAAACCTGGGACCGTTGGGGAGTGGGGTTGATTTCTCTAAACCCTAAATACTAAACCTTGAACCCTGCGAGCCTACCCCTAACACAGGAAACCCTGAAACCGTGCACCCTGAATGCTTGTATACGATATCCTGAGGCCTTGAGTGAATTGATTTCTATAAACCCTAAACCCCCCGAACCCTGCAAGCCTGAACTCTGAAACCCTTAACCGCGCACCCTGAAACCCAAGCCCCAAACCCCTTAAACCCGAAACCCTTAAATTAACCCCAAAACCCCAAAACCCTAAATCCTCAAAAACCCTTAAACCCCGGTCCATTTCAGATGCCGGACTGTCCTCCACCTCCCACCTCTGCTTCTTAGCCTTGTCGATCTCCTCCTTCCTGGGCCGTTGCTCGCAGCTTTCGGGTTAAGGGGTTTAGGGTTTAGGGGTTTCGGCGGTTTAAGAGCTTTGTTTAAAGTTGAAATGCACCCTTTTCCGAAGATCCGAAGGTTCAGGAGTTTAGAAAAGTGCTTAGAAGGGAGGCCCTTACTTGTTCTCTGACGGGAACCCCCAGAAAGTCCGCTCTTCACCCTAAACCCTAAACCCCTAAACTCTCTGACCCGCCGTTTAGAACGCTATCAGTCTCTACGAATTGCAGAAACTCTGGATCGGGGCCGAAGCATGACGATTTAGGGTTTTGGGTTTAGGAGTTTAGGGTTTAGGATTTAGGGGTCTGGGGTTTAGGAGTTCAGGGTTTGAGGTTTGGGGTTCAGGGGTTCGGGCAAATCTAGCCACCCAAACATCCTGTGCGGTTTACACTTCTACTTCTGCCCGCAGTAGTGCTACCTGCTACTTTTCGATGACCTTTCTATGACGATTACGATAGCACTGCCTGCAGATGACTGTGTTACTACGATTTCTGCGCCTTCTCCATCTATCTATTTATCTATCTACCTGTCGATCTAATGGTCTAGCTATCTGTCCATCTATCAACCTCATTTAGCTCATCTGTCTCATCTACTTGGAGGTTCATGGGTGGTTATAAGTGGGGTGATAAGTGGGGTAACTGTGCTTATAACCCATATTACGGAACTTATAACCCCACTTATAATTACCCATGAACCTCCAAGTATCTCTCTACAGATTCACTACATGCAGCAAGGGTCAAGCTGGCCATGCACGTGTTCAGCTCATCTGTGGCAGACTCGAGCGTACCTAGCTTTCCGCTGAAAGCCGTTGAACAAGATTCCTAAATAAAATCCTCTTAGGCCGTAGAAAGGAAAAATGTCGTCAAGGTCTACATAGAATCGTATATACCCAACTGTTCAGGCCCCTATATTACACGGAAAACATATACAATGACCCAAAGGCCTACCTACCTAGGTGCACATCTTCCCGGTGATGTCATTCTTGACCTCTGCGGCGATGGCGCGCTGCACATACTGCTCGGTCCACTCCATCATGAGCTTCATGATGGCCTAAACCGCCCTAAACCCTAAACCCTAAGGGTCTAGGGTTTAGGGTTTTAGGCGTTTTAGGGCTTCAGGGGTTTAGGGTTCAAGGTTCAGGGCTTTAGGGCTTTAGGGATTTAGGTTGAGGGCTTAAGGCTAAATCCTAAAAACCTTAAACCCTAGACCGCGGCCTCCTCCTTCGAAAAGGGCGGTGGAAAGAAGGCTTGCCAGAGCATCCCGAGGATCTCGGACCAAAACCCGCTAATGGCAGCTTTGAGAGCCATGGCTCCTAGCTCTTTCACCATGTTCTGCATGCCCTGGTAGAACCACTCCTTCGCCCAACGCTTCCTGGCAGAGGGTTGCAAGGTATAGCATCTACGAACATGACTCTCTGACCTTCTGTAGGCTTAAACGCCCTTAGCACCAAAAACAAAGCTAATGTTTGTACGTAACTACACCCCGAGTCTTATTATGACAAAATACAAACTGCTGAGAACACGAAAGTAGGGAGCCTATGATTATGACCAGGACAGCCCTGTCCTTGCATCGTCCACCTCGCTACCAACGCTGCTGTTGGAGACACTGGCGACCTTCTCGAAGGAAGGCGTTTGGGGTTTAAGGTTTAGGGCTTCAGTTGTTTAGGGTTTAGGGTTTTAGGGTTGAGGGTTCTGTTGGGTCGCGATTGACAGTTTCGGGACGGTTGTCGTCGGAGGCTTTTGCGAGCCCTTAAGCCCTACACCCGGAAAACTGAACTGCTTTTTGGGAATCAGCACCTTTCGAGCCGATCGAGGAAAACGCTCAGCCCGAGCCGCCCTGGCCCCAAAACCTGAAACCCCAAATTCCTAAAACCCAAACCTCTGTCGGCAGAGCGGGGCTCAGAGAGATGAGGGGCCCTGGCTTTAGAAGGAACTCGCCGCCTCCAAGCGTCAATCTGGAGATCAGATGCTCCAACTCTAAACCCGAAGGCCCTGAAACCCCCATCTTCACTCTCGGGTTTGGGGTTTCGGTTTTAGGGCTTAGGGGTTTAGGGTCAGCTTGGGACTGTCGGGTATCTTAACGATTGAGCTTTAAAGCTTTGAACTCTATACGCTCAACCCAAACGCAAAATTGGGCAGGAAATAATCCGGTTCGTTTGATCGCAAAGGGTTAAGCGAGCCATCTATCTTATAGAGGGATGCCTCATTCATGTGATGTGAGGTGTATTCGTTAATTCAACATATTGCGGGAAAGGTGTGAGGCCCGGAATGGAAACAAGCAGGGTGTAGGGTGCAGCATTTAGTGCTTGGTGTGCAAAGTTTAAAGATTCTTAGACCTAAACCCTCAACCCTAAACCTTAAACCCTAAACCTCAAGTCCTAAACCCTAAACCCTAAACCCTTTACTGTAGTCATTGGTTCGAGTGTTCCGAGTTTCGGCTCCTAGGTTTGGGAGGACCACTTCATGGCATGGGTCTAGGATTTATTGTTGTAGGGTCTAGGGTCCACGTGCTGTAGGTCTTAGGGGTTTAGGGTTTAGGGTTTAGGGTCTAGGGTAAGTTTGGGATCGCAGGATTTCGTTCGAGTTACACGAAGTGAAACTGTCTCTGCTCCGCAGCGAATCACCCGGAAGAAGTGGATCTTAAACGAAGGACCCCAAAAGACGGACCATAATACCTGCGATAGGAAACCTCCAGCCTGACACGAAAGCTTAACGAAACCCATTCAGATTGTATAAACCTCGAAAGCCTGCCCTTGTATCACTGATGTTTAGCGAACAATCCTTTGGCACTCCCTTGTGGAGCTGCGTGACAGCGCCAGTGTGGTAGATTTACCAAAGGGACCCTCCGGGGGGTACGGGGGAGCGGGGTTAGGGGATTATACTTCCTTAAATAAGCCTTACTAGGGCCTTATTGCGGGCATTAAGGCTCCCTACCCCCATAAGGGTCCCTATGAATTTAAAATAAATGGGGAGCACGACACGCGACAAACCTGCGCTTTACAGCACTAAACCCGTTGCTGCACAAGCCTCGGCTTCAGAACCTGAACGGTAAACCGAGTTTTGGGTTTAGAGTCTGAGGGCCTTGGATTTGTGGGTCTACGACTTGGAAGTTTAGGATATAGAATTTAGGCTAGGATCCCTCCACCTCCCGCGGCGGGATGGGGCTCCGCGGCAGCATCCGCTTCACACATGCCGAGTACCTGCAAATTGTCATGCCAAACAGAATCTAACACTGAACCCTATCTATGTAATGGGCTATGAACTTACCCCACACACTTAGAAAATGTCCGCCATCATAAACAACACCAAGCGAAGCAAGCGAAGCTTTGTGAGGAGTTTAAGGCTTTAGGATGCACCCACGCCACCCTAAACGCTTCAAACAAATAGACCAAGACAACTTACAAACCTATGGCCAGATCCACCGGGGGCTTTAGGGCCAAACGGACAAACACACACAACCTTCACGAGAAAAACTCTGAAATTTTCTTCCGAAACCTCCAAGCCTGTCGTCTGAGTCGGACTGGATGAGCAGAGGTCGGGGGGGCTGCGCGAGGGCACATGATTCCTGGCACATGTGGAGTTTAAAGTTTGGGATGTGAGAGGACCTACCTTGTTTCCGGAGTATAGTCTCTGCTCTTCATGGTTGAAAAAACAAGAGAAAAAAACAAAACATATACATTTGCATGGTTGCAGGTGTTAGGACTCCGGACGTAGCGCTTGAGGTGCAGAGCTTGGGGGTTAAGGATGCTTCTGAAGGCTTCGGGCTTAAGGGCACAGCGTCCAGGCTTCGGGATTCAATCGGACTGGAACAAGCAGATGCACCGACAGATGCAACTAATAAGCTTTCGTAGAACCGCCCTTTTGGAAAGTTTCTATCAATATCTACAAACTTGAAACCCCCAAAGCCCAAACCCCTCTTGCAAAGTCTCTATCACAATCCTCCATAGCCTAATTCGGGTTTCCAAGACCCAATTTTCGGTTCTGCAGTCATGCAACTCGCGACTTCCTGCTTGGAGTTCGGGTTCTGCTGCTCGGGGCTGCTGTATGCTATCTTCACTCCTACAGTCGTCAGGAGCAAAACCACATGTGCGCATACATTCTCAATATGCATATACGTTTATTCGACAAAGCACAAACAAGCAGGACTAGTACGAGCTCTTGACAAAAGTGCGTTTTGGGCCCTCCCTCCCGTCCCGTACGGAACCCTGCAGCCGCAACACCCCAACCATTCCACAATGATCATACCGAATACTGTCGGTCTGTCGGTCCGTCTGTCTGTTCGAATGTGTATATATATACTGTTTGCAACATGTATACAAATTTTCTACCACATACACATAAATACATGTGTTCGTACTCGTAAGCAAAACAAAACAAAAAGATTAAAAGTCTTGTATGGTGTAACAACTAGATACACATGCAGGCCCGCGCATCAGTGCCATTCCAACAAATATAACAACACATAAACAGGTATGGAAACATCTTCTTGTATATGTACCTCAGCAAAACTTGCAACTGTGCATGATCACGCAAAGCAAAGACAGTCGCGGAAGAACAAGGAATACAATGATAGAGACCGCAGTCCTCCGAATCTTCTGGGTCGGTGGCTGCGGCAGCAACTGCAAGGAGCAGCAGCCCGAAACAGCGAAGTGGCGCCATTTTTGAAGCCTTTCAGACAAACGATGGCACAAATTGTCTGAGCTTGTGCGTTAAACGAAAGAAACAGTGCGAGACTCCACGGTGCTGTGACAAACATGCAAACGACCTGGCACTTTAGCAGGTAGCATGAAGATTCTTTTTTCGTTGTCATGCTTCGCACAAGACCCGCTGCTCATCTTTGCAATCGAATCTATTCGCCTTGCCCATGTGTAAAGAAGTTGTGGGCTCAACGATGATTCCCAAAAACATGTTGCCACAACACTTTCAAAGGCTGTCCAACTGTCATGTTTTAAAAGGTTCGGGTTTGCACCAATGCGGAACAAAACAACATTTGTGTTCTTTGATGCCAAAGGTGCTGCATTGAAAACTGCAATGGTCTGTGGAGTGTCAAAATACTGAAAATTTCTCATACAGCACATCGACACAGCATTTGTGGACAGCTGATTGTCAGATCTTGGTGTGCGCTGGGTGGCACAGTGTCCAACCGATACAAGCAAAACACGCTTGTGGAGAGATGCTGCCACGTTGTGCATGGCACAAAGTTAGTTGTATTATCGCTGCAATTAGCTTTTTTTGGCAGGTACGGGCCTCGTCGGCTGCGGCTGCAGCTCTCGGTCCCAACTAAACTAATCGAAACCAACAAACACAAGAAAACAGCGGTGAAACAGAGAAGCGAGTTTCTTAATTACCTGCTGCAGCATGCGGACTTTGTCAGCAGCGGCTGTTCAGCAACTAGGCGTAAGTTCCTCTCAGCGACTCAGCAGAAGTGACAGTGGGTCGGCACCCAAAGCNATGCGGACTTTGTCAGCAGCGGCTGTTCAGCAACTAGGCGTAAGTTCCTCTCAGCGACTCAGCAGAAGTGACAGTGGGTCGGCACCCAAAGCCACCCAAGACAACGGGTGGAGCCCAAAACCAAGGCTCCGGCCGCCGTTCCGATCCCGTCGGACAACGGACAGGCCCCGCATCTTGTTTCTTGCGAGTCGTGCACACCAAAGTCCAAGGGCAAAGTCCAAGGCGAGCCAAAGAGGCCCGACGGGCATGCGAACCGGAGGAGGCGTGGTGCCACCCTGCGGTTAGAGCGACGCCGCCCGCATTTCACATGCTTTGCGTCAAGACAGAGTGCAGAGGGAAGAGGGCAAACGCCGAACCAGACGGTGGAGACCCGTGCTGTCACCTGTCAGGAAATAAGAGTCTCGTCCGCGTAGATAGGCGAGACCACTTCCAAGGGCTCAGACCATCCATGGTAGCCCACAATCCAGGGCCAGATGCCGGCGGTATAGACAATTCATAAACGCAAACCAGCGCTCTTGCTGGAGCACCTTTCACAGAAACGGCTTCCAAAGCACCGCACCGGCCCCAGACAAGTGCCGCAACTATCGACGCTCACCAATGCCACCAAGTCCCGGAAGATGAAGTGAGCTCGCCAGTGGGCGGCGTCCAGCTGTCCAAGGAAGCGGTAAGTGCCATCGGGATCTTCCATGTGTCAGAGCTTCGCAAAGCTTCGTTCTTTCCGATGGCTGCTCTTGGCTGTAGAGGAGGTGGAAAAGCTTGTTGGCAAAGAGTTCCTGAGAAATGAGTAAAGGTCGCCCTCATGGAACTCCATGCTGTTGCTCCCAGACTTGTGAGTGTCTCTCGCCTGAGACGGTGCACTAGTCGTCGCCATACGAGGGCTGAGGTTGTCAATTGTCAACAGGCCGAAGATTGGCAGTAAACAGGGCTGCATGACGCCTCCGCAGTTTGTACGTTCCCAGCGAGTTGTATGGACATGTTGCCGTCCATGTCAGATCGTGAACGAAGATATGCAAGTTTTCACGACCGACACTACATGTCGCAAAGATCCCCGTTGGTTTCAAGATGTAAACACGTCGAAAAGGAGCAGTATCTTCATCGCGGGGTGGTGGGCCAGGCGTAGGAAACGGCCTGCCACAGGAAACGGCCTTCTGTAGGAAACGGCCAGCGGTAGGAAACAGCCTGTACCAGGAAACTGCGGAAACAATTTTGCGGCATCT
>BGNK01002789.1:0-26016 GCA_003297005.1 Symbiodinium sp. clade A Y106
GGGTGCGGGTGCGCGTGCGGGTGCGGGTGCGCGTGTGGGTGGGTGTGTGTGTGTGTGTGTGCGTGTGTGTAGATCCGGCAGATGGTTGGAGATGGCAAGCTTCTTGAGGCCAAAAGTGGATCCTGGCATCGTGCGACAATTTCCGAAGTTTGTCACCTGGTCCCAAGATTCGCACAGAGGGAGTGGCGGACTACGTACGGGTCCTTACGACCGGCAGTGTCCTCCAGCTTTCAAGCTTCAGGTCATATTGTCTGGCTGTTCCGAGTATGAGGCCTTGCTCGGGTCCCTGGGATTTCTTTCCATGGGACAGGCGGGGACATGTCGGCAGAGCTGGGTCGAATCCGAAAGGAGCATCTTAATGCACATGACCATGCTTCAGGCTGAACCGGCCGGAACTGCAGTACCGTGAAGTTTCTTCTAAGTAGATACTGCGAACTGGCTTCTAATAAGTCGAAGAAGACGTCAGAATTCAATAGAAGGAGAGAACACTATCGAACAAAACATAAACTGCACCTGTCGCAGATGTATACACAAAGGGCGATAGGCTCACAGGCACCACATGTACCGCGGTATTTATGAGAGAACACCCCTTCGAAGTTCACGGGACAGGTTGCGCACTGCACTGGCTGCCTGAGGGGATAAAGGATACCAGTACACACTGAGCACCAGCTGTGCGGCCTGAGGCGAAGATGGCACCTTCTTGGTGGATTGGTTCGACAAGGATGGCCAGGCGGGGGAAGAGTCCCTGGGCTTCCACGTAACCGACGTAACCTTCCACGTACCCGATGCCTGGGTTCCCTGCCTGGCCTGCTGATCTGTGCAGGACCGCAAGAAGCAGCGAAGTGAAATCCGACGGCCAGTTCTTAGAGGCTTTGCTCAAGGCGGAGGTTTAGTGGTAAGTCTCAGTGAGCCAGAACTCTCAAGCCTACGAGGGGGTTCAGGGAAATGGATGCTTAGTCAGGTTCTTCCTGTTTCATCCTCCGGGGTTGGGAGTAGAGCTTCCCCACAGATAGGGCCCTCCGCATGCTGCTGATCTGATCACCAGAAGGTGATTATAGCAACGATCCAAGCCCCGATTCTTGTTGCCAGCCTGTTTCCAACCTGACCTGCGCGATGTGCACGAAGTTTAGAGATGAAGTGGCGTGAAGTCAGCCCATGTGGCACAGTTAAGAGATGTCCCTCATGTGTATTAGCTTTTGACCGCCCCTCCGGAAGACTCTGTGAAGACTCCTATATAAGGACCTTTCGACCATCGCAACCTAGACGATCTGCCGCGCTTTGCCGCCTTCCCTTCGATGGCAAAGGCGGGCGATGCGGAGTGTCTCGGGGTTGACGTTTATGATATTTTTTATGATTATCATTCCCGGCGAATGTGTTGCACTTCAGCATCCGTGGCAAGACCTTCGTTGCTGCCATCATTGATGTGTCCGACCCTAGGCTGTTCCACGCCACAGGGGAACCCTGCTGCAAATTTGCTACGTCATGCATCTTGTGACCTTGTGGTCGTAGTAGAATTTAGCAGTTGTATCGGCAATGCACGCAGTCGATGGCTGAAGCGCTTGGGCGTGAAGCCCACTATGGTTGTTGACACGCTCCAATCTCGGCCCACAGTCACAGATCATTCCGCAATCAATCCCTTCGGAGCCGTTTTGCCCGACCTATCACATGACTCTCGCCCTACAGCCAAAGGCGGCTGTACTGGGACATCAGGAGACCACTGTTGGCGACCATGATGACCATTGTTTGCAGGAGGACGTGCCGCAGGAAAGGTCCAGGTTGCAGCAAAACTCAGAGGAAAGCGATGAAACTGTTGTACACTTTGCACCAGGCCTGCTGGCGCAGCAAGTAACTGATTTCATCTCTAAGATGGAGGCCGTTCGGCCTGAGCTCGTCCGGGCCGCTCGTGTGCAGAGCGTTCTTCAAGGTTTGGCCCGGCCGCTGCGGGTAAAGGGCGATTTCTACAACCTCGGCCAAGCTGCAAAGCCAGAGGTGTTTTGGTCCCACAGCTGGCATGGTTCTGTTCCTGCAAAGGTCGCCACCGTGTTCTTCCTTCACAATGCCACGGCTGCTACGGCTGTAAGCACTGGAGCAGCAGCTTTGACATGTATTGCTTTCGGACTCGGTGCGCTTCCGGATGATGACCATCACAGCTGGTGGTGCTTGAGCAGTGGATGTTTCGCTTATTTGTTGACAATGTTCTTCTGGCGGCCGCGGCAGTTGGTGTTCGTCGACCGGATCTGCATCTCTCAAGTGGACAGTCTGCTCCAAGCTCAGGGCATCTTTAGCTTGGGGGCCATACTGAAAAGTGCCGACGTCATGCTGGTGCTCTGGGATCCCTCTTGGGCACGTCGCCTTTGGTGTGTGTGGGAGCTGGCCGCTTTCATTCACAGCAGGCCCAATGGCGAGAAACCGCGAGTCAGCGTCAGACCAACCATGCTGGGATTCACCATGTCCGCTTCCTGGTTTGCGTTTCTGCTCGGGGGTGTTGCTTTCCATGTTGCTTTCCACACGATTGGGGTGGATAGTGGCCGCAATGGGGCGTCGTTGCTGTTCATTTCGCTTGCTTGTTGTGGTGTAATTTTCTGGTATATTGCCCATCTCGCACGTGAGTACTGCCGTCACGTGACCACCATGGGCCAGCACATCGGACACTTCCGTGTTGCGGGGGCTGAGGCCTTTTGTTGCTCCATAGAACACAGAAGACCCGGCAGTGACGAGCCTGTGATGTGCGACCGGGAGGTGATGCAAAAATGCATCACCATCTGGTTCGGCAGCATTGAATCCTTCGAGCAATGCGTCCAAGGCGAGGTGTGCGATTTGATGGTGAATCAGCTCTCACACCAAATGGTTTCATACTGGCGACTGGCTGAGGCCTCCCCGATCGTCTTTTGGACGATCCTTGATAGAGTGGCATACCACTTGAGGTACATGTGGCATTCAGGTGATACCACTCCATTCCACATCTTCGGCAGCTTGCGCATTCTCGTCGGCCTGTCGTTCTGGCTTGGGGTAGTTCCGATTCTCTTCCGCATCATGTTCCTCCTGGCTTGGATCATGCAGGCAAGGTGTGCTTGCCGGCTATTGGACGCATTCATGTCACTTCTCCTTGTACTGGCCGGCCTAATCATCTTCAGCTGCTTTGTCTTTCTCGACTACCTCCTGGTAAATCTGTTTGCAGCCAGCGGGCTAGATGCGCTTGCGTTCACGCTCATAACTGGCCCTATCGCAGCACTAGCTTGGTACTGCTTGCCAGTACCAGTACCTCGCCTCAGCCGTAAGACAGCCACGAGCGCAGCCGCAACAGCAAAAGTCTGAAGACATCGATGCCATAATACTGCAGGGGCAGGGGGGGTTTACAGTGAGACAGGTCTGAATCAATCGTCCAGACGCCGCTGTTCCCCAAATCGAAAAAGTAGCTAATTCTCATCCACAGAATATTCTATCGATTGGGGGGCTCTTGCAAACGTACAAGCTGCGGTGTCCATCGTCTGAAGGGCAGCGCTCGTAGTGCAGTCTTCCTAAGAGTTTGGGTGTATAGGTGTGGCAGACCGAAGTCACTCGAACTGAAAGACAGCCGGAGCAACCGGTAAATGGCTGATTTTGCGATCACAGCGCTGTGTGAGAAGGACCGGAAGTGCACCGCAGTGTGCTTGGACGAGCCGCGCAGCGTCCATGTGCGCTTCGCCGCCGGACATTCCGCAGCCTCGGCCCCAGTGAAGCCGGACTGGCTCGGGCTCAGCAGCTATGACTTTCGGAGGATAGAAGTACCTATAAGTACCCTCGACGCATAAGACATGCGTAAGACCATGAGAGCTTCGGACGTGATGTTGAGGTGGACGAGCAGGGCTACACCCCCATGGTCGGAGATGAGATCGCGTCTTTTGCGCTGGACCCCTCGCTGCGCTGTGGTATAGGTATAGGTATTCGATCGCCTGAGTGGGAACTCGAAGCCCGATCTTGCAGTGTGACCGTGGTCTGCAATATCAAAGTGCGAAAAACATGGAAAACAGTCTATGTGCCTGCGAAGCCTCGCAGGACCCAAGCTGTCCTCTCGCGCCTTTGTCAATTGGCTCGTTTGTAGGACCTGGACCGGCGCAGGCAAGGCAGCACAGAGTTGTCGTGATGTATGCATGGAGGATATGGAGCTTGCCACACTCGTCACGATCCTTGCACTTGACGAAGTAGCTTTGCTTGCGAAGCCTGGCGAAGCTGCTACGGTTTTTTCAATCCAGCTACCACGTAGCTTTCGAGGGGTACAGCCACGCTGCAGGCCCTGGCTGGTAGGTTCAAGACTAACTTTCCAAACTTGCCTTCGACACTGCTGGGCCAAGAGGACTATCAAAGTAGCAAAGTAGCAAGCTCAAGAAATGGGAGGGGAAGATGGGCGAGCATACCCATTGGCTCGATCACTATGGCTGCAGAGTTGCTGGGCGTGCAGATTCCTTTCGATCTCTGCCCCTCCTAAAGCCTGGGTTCCCGCCCTGTCGATGTCTACCATCTGTGTCTTGGCTCCTGCAGGAGCAGGGGGTGGAGGCCGGCTGGTATGTCGACTTGGTCGCCACTCTTGGAGGCTCGGGGCCGAGCAAGATGACACAACAAGCAGATCGCCGAAAGCAGAAATCACCAATAGTCAATAGTATTGCACAGCCACTGTGGGATCTTTGCGAGCTGAGCGGTTTGTGGTCCCCGTCCCCCGCCTGTGCGGATAAAGCATCATCTCGCGCTTTGGAAGGCTGTTGTCGTCATGGGCGCACCCATGCAAGCACCAGCACCAACAGTGAAGAAAAGGCATGAAGCATCATGACCCCAAGCCAGCATGAATGATTACAAATGTTGAATACAGGCTCCTGTGACGAAGGCCTCACTATCAAGACATGCATTTCGAACGATGGGTCCTGCGGGCGGAAAGACTCACTCTCTCTCTCCCTCCCTTTCTCCTGCTCTCTCATACACTCGCAGAGCCAGCCGCACAGACACGCTGTCGGAGCGAGTGACTTGAAATGGAAACAAGGAGTTAATGCACATCATGCGCATGTCGGATCTTCTTCTCGCAATCAACACAGACACCGTCCACAGCAGAGATCCTGAATGTTCCGTGGTTGGTTACACAGAGATTCACATGCAGCAAAGGTAGGGTGAGTGGGCATGCGGTCCCTGCAAACATGCATGCGTACGCAGCTCGGGTTATCTATGAATCTATGCCAGGACCCTCGCGGAAGGAGTTGTCAGAGCTGCTGAAGACCCTCGGCACCTGGGCTCTTCAAAGAACGGTACAATCGTAGGAGTGCAGTCTCCAGCTTCCGAGTTTCAGACCAACCTGAATTCAATGCCGAGCTTCAGATGTGATCCTTCCGAGCCAGGCGGCTGTGAGGTGAACATCAAGGATCTCAATGCTCTGACAGAGGCCATATCATTATTCCTGAGCTGAAGTTTTTAGTCATCTCCAGCCGGAGCGAGTGCTTGATATGCCTCGAGTGGGTTTATATGCTTGCAGGCAGTCTTTCGGAACATTGCAGAAGTGCAGACCAAATTCAACGAAGATCTCCGTGCCATGCGCCCCTTGGTTTTTGGATCTCCTCTCTTATGACAGCGGGGATCAAATCGGATAGATTATATGAGAATTATTTGCCCTGAATAGGATTCGCGAAGGACTCGGCAGCTTGTTTCCAGCATTCAAAGTTCAGCGATCTGCATCAGATAAAGATCTTGTGAACTTGTCAGATGATGATTTGCAACTCGGCATGTCTGCATACAGCTCGGCTTAGCATTACGGCATTCACGTCTTTGCAGGTGTTCTTCCTGCATGTCTCAGTCACATTCCTGTTGGCCTCACCGAAGGAGACATCACCTTGATCTTCACGAACAGCTGCTCGCCAAAGCAGGTCGCCCCCAGCATTTTTACAAATCTGTTCGCCTGTGCACTTAAGATTAAGAAGTCCATCCTTGAACGCTGCAACTCTTCAATGTCCAGATCTGTTAAGAGCCTGGCGGGATACAAAACCACCGGCCTGATGTAGCAGTCCTGTTCAATTTTTTGCAGAGACCAGGTCAGGGGCAAATAGTGCGAGACAGCTGCCTCAGCCCACAGAGATTGAATTCGAGGGAAGCCCCGCGAGTTCTCCTTCCAGTGCCAGGTATTGGTTTTGCCTGAGGCACACGTCAAGCTTCTTGGCGGCACGGATCTTTCGCCACTCAGAATTCGAAAGTTTAACTCGAAGTCACACTTGGATGTCCACGGCTTCTTGAGGTTCCCCGACACGACGGCCGCCTCGAGTGAGATCACCCGTTTTCAGCTGAGCCTTGGCGGATACTCTAAGGCTTTTGAGCTGTCTGTGGAAGCACTAAACCGATGAATGGATAGCCCCACGCAAAGCTGCAATGCAGCTGAGTCCCGCAACTGAACAATTCCAATTAATCCATGCAGGAGGCAAGAAACAATTCCAGTACTGCTCGAGAGTACGGCCGTGTGTTCTAGCATGCAGTACACAAGTGCATGCAAAACAGGTTGCCACTCGCAACCACTTCACCCGGCGGCAGTGGACCGTTTGCCAGCTTTCTGCTAAGGACAGCTGGCTCTCATGCCTCTGAGCACCCTCCGGACACTGCAGCCTGGCCAGCAATGCAGGCTGTCCTAATGTCGAGGGCCAAGGCGCCCAGATGTGTGCGAGTCCTGGAATGCCAGAAAAGCAACTGCCACCGCCTCGCAAAAAAACCCAAGACAGTTCGAGCTAGTGTGTGCTTTCGACTTTCGAGCATGCGGCAGGGTAAACTTTCGCTTAGCCTCCGTTCAGGTCACAAGGACTGTCCTACTAGCTCCGGCTCACACCGGCAAGTCCTAGGATGATGAATCACATACGAAGCGCAGAGTCTAGGGCCTTCGTTTGTGCTTCGCTCGCCAGGTTACTGTTGGACCTCACGGGTGCGACACCTGGCACTTATTCTCTTGGTCGGAGTAAGGCTTGATGGTCGGACCGTATCGAAGCTTCTGTTTGCCAGTGGAATCAGCGTGCTGTTGTGCCTTGTTCTCCTGCACTTCGAGAGGTTTTGCGTGTGTAGCAAGGCAGCACTCAAAAGCAGTAGCGTGGTGTTGACCGTTGGCCATGCATGGTCAGGGTTGGTTGGGGCGGGGAAGCCTGGGTGTCGCGAGCTGTAGCCCGAGGAGCTCAAAAAATTTGACAATGGCTCTGTCACATGGTGGTGCGACGATTGCTCTCCGCACTGCACGCGCGTGTCGGAGGGTCCAAAGGCAGGAGCTCAAACGGGATACGAGAGTCTGCGGCGTCTTAAAGCTTCGGCCACAGGAGTTCCTCAAGGCTTTCGCCTGCCCGAATGTTGCGCAGCAAGTGGGCTACAAGGGGCTTTGGAGTAGAGTACAGAAGTGGCCATGGAAGCAGCACGTTTTGAAGGAGATTTGGAATTATTCTACTTACCACAACGGCCTTTCCGGCTCGTTACCTCATCATCCAATCACTGGCCCCAGTCCAAAAAGACCTGCAATGCCACACCGGTCTGAAATGCATTGCCTTGGACCTACAGGTAGGCCGTCGATAGGCCAGGGACATGCTGCACCGTAAAGGATCCAACGCAGTGATACGGAGCGTTGTTCTGTTAGGAGATGGTGTCTCAGCGCAAGAGGAAGATCTCTGTGACTAGTCCGGGGTTGCTCGGAACACGATCTGCGTGATGATCGTAGCCATAGGAAAGAGCCCCACACTGTATGCGCCATTTGCGGTTGTACATTTGAGGAGGATGCATTTTCAGGAATTGCGTAGGTGCGCTGGAGCTGCCGAACACACGGCTACGACATGTGCCGCGGATGTGTGAAGCACCACATGACCAACTCGCCGCCGCTCCTCGGTGATAAGGATCGGATAGCTACTGTACCTAGTGCTGCTTTCTCTGTGTGCTTGCTATACGGGTTGCTGCTGTACCAATTACTGCTATCAACTGTGCTGGCTTACGACAAGTCAGAATGAACAAGCTTGCCATGGCCGGGAATCTAGACTTGTCCTAGTGTCTATTCTATACTATATATATATAAATATAAATAAATAAATATATATATATATATATATTCAATCTCTCAGTCTGTCTGTCAGTCTGTCGGTCTACGTTACACTGCGTTGCAGAATATTTTCAACATAAGGTCGCCAGTCGGATTGAATGTCGAGCTCGCGAGTTTGAGCCTTGGCTGGTAAGGTTGAACAAATATGGTTGCTGATGTTGCTTTCATCATGCCAGAGTTCGACCCTGCAGAAACCTCCGCAATCGCACGAAAATTAGCTTTTGCATGTGACCAAATTATCACCTGGACTGGTGCTCGCCATCGGTTAGGCCTGCAGCACCCTTCAGCCTGCGTAGATCTCCGAAGAACTTGCTCTGGACCCTCGAATAGACTTCACACCAGCGCAATATAGCTTCCAGTATCATGTCAGTTGAAATTCTGCGCTGCAGGCACGGGGCCTGTAAGTTGGGCTTCCAGGCGAGAGAGAGTGAGAGAAAAAAATGCCAGCGAATTGGCTATGTAGTGCAGTTTTCTTTTCGTGGTGCAGCACTCCTTCCACACGGGAGTCTCACCCAGACAGCCGCGGTCCGCAATGGAAACCTCCTCAAATAGGAATCCCAAGGGCTGCAAGCAAGCAAGCCAGCAAGAAGCAGGTTTGCATTTGCATTCCAGCAGAAACGCCCAGAAAACCAAAACTCCTGTTGATGTTAGAATTGCGTGGTCAGATCTGCCACTGACCACTTGCTGCTGCCGATCTCTTGTCTTACCCGGACTTGTCGAGAATCCTTGCCTGCTTTGTGCGAGTTGCGCGTGCCGCAAACTCCGAACAGGAAGGGGGCGGTGGTTTGTGACCGGACCCTTCTGCCCCAGAGAAAAAGAGAAGAAGCGGGGGTACAGCGGCGCCCGTTGTGGTTTTGAAGGACTACCGGCGGCTGCTGCCATGCTGCGGGGGTCCGCACAGATTGGGCGCTGGACCTTCGGTGCCTCGGTGGCCGTCCTGGTATTACTGACTGTACTTGGGCAGGGAGTCGAAGGCATTGCGAACCCGAGCAACTGGCCCAAACTTCCGGTGAACTGAGGAAAACGTTGCATTTCAATCGGCACCTGAAGGCACAAGCGTCTTTGGGAGGTTGCGCCACTTGGCGAGGGCTTCGTCACTTCGGATCCAAAGGTGAAATTGAAAGAGAGCTCACATCCCAGCACAAGGGCTGCTGATGCATGGACACCGGAAAATCGGACCACAAAGGCGCAGGCCAGACCACCCTTCTCGCCCCTGTGTATATATATATATATATATGTATGTATGTATGTAATCTATATTTATATCTATATCTATACCTATATATATATATACATATACATACGAGTCCAGCTCGAAGACATTGCAACCCGTGCTCATAACTGCTCTTGGGACGCACGCAGGCATCCATGCCCGATGTCTTTAACCGCCTCACAGAATGTGCGGAGGAGGCAGCCGCTGTGGTGGCAGAGATTCCTGAGGGCGCCACATTAAGGTTTGGGATTGAGGTTTAGGACGTACCCCTTCTTCGAGCGGTGCCAGAGTTGTTAACTAGCCTAACGAGAGGAAGAGTGGCCTTCGGCTGCAACTATTCCGCCAAGGAGAAGGTAAAACAAGAGCAAGGAACCGGATTGTCCAAAAAGGCCATGTTGCACGTGCTGCCGCTGACGCGAACGGCTATGCAGAGCTTGTCCCGGCTGTGAGTTGTACTGCTTTGATTGCGCAGGCGAAGAAGAAGAAGGCTAAGAAAAGGAAGAAGGCAGCCCGCATTGAGAAAGAGGCAGAGGCACACTGGCTCTTGGAGCCGTTGTACACACCACGAGCTGACCTTGCGTGGCAAGACCGCAACACTGCTGCTGTTGGGCAGGGGTTGTGCAAGTAGTGGGCCTGCAGTGACTTGCTCCAGAAGCCACAGAGTGAAAGACGAAGATCGTAGGTACCTTTGTCACTATCCATTCATGTCCGTAGAGTCTTCGAGAAGCTGCAGGCAGCAGCCACGGATGCGACGCCATCACCCGAGAAGCCGGGGAAAACCGAGGAGGAATCGGAGGAGCTCAGCCCGAAGTTGTACCATAGGTGACCAGGTTGAGTAGTGCCCTCAGGCCCCTCTACAAGATAATTAGCCAACTAGCAGCTAGCATGTGCATTGCATTATGCCTGGTAATCAGCTCTTTGAACTTGTTCTGTGTTGCAGGAGGTTGAGGCTGCTGCCAAGGCTGCTTGCCTCCGATGCCGTCTGATCAGTCGACCGGGGTCTGCATCGCTGTTTAGTATGGCTTAGTGTCTCGCTGGAGACATTGACGGAGCATGTGTCCTAAGCAACACGCACGACAGACTTCTTCGAGCTTGATAAGTCTTCATTGTTCAAGAGCTGCTGGTAGGAGGGGTCGAACTTGTTGCTTGCATGTTTCTGCACCACCTTTTTCTCTGCAGTATTCAGGATTCGGCAGACCTTCCGAAGCTGGACAGGAACTGCTACAAACTGTGGAGCCCCTAATGTGTCCAACTCAGGCTTCAGCTGCACCCCCGGAGGCTGAAGCTCATTCGGAGATCAGCCGCTCGACAGCAAAAGACGGGAATCTTTGGGGACTTCAGGCACGGTAACGGCTGCGATGGACAACCGTTGCGGCTCAAACTTCGACATGAGCGCACGATTGAAACCGAGAGCGAGCTCTTCAGTTTCTTAGGAACTTGGACTCTCTTGATTGCCCCACTCTTCATACTGTTGCGCACTCTGCTTTGAAGGTATCGAGACCCGGGAGTTCACCTTGTCTTGGGAGGAGAAAGACATGTTTTTTGAGGCCCGAGGGCATGTGCTCGCTTGAGCACTTACTGCTGGAAGATCCGCAACAATGGCTTCGCATTCGCTATGCGTCCGTCAACGCGCAGGTCACCCTGAACATGTTCATGCGTGACCCTTCCGTCCTTCGCCAGTCAACGACCCTCAGTCCATGCAGACCGTCTGCGGCCCCTTCGCGCTTGAGGGCTGCCTCAGCACCGGATACTCACATGTTCACAAGCTTTCGCAGACGTTAGATTATGCCTGTACGATTTGCACTCAACGGAAACACAACTGCCTGCAATGCACGCCCCCTCCCCGCCACACACACATTCGCTTGCAGGTCCGCGTACGCACTGATCATAATTCCAGCTGCGACAAGTCCTTGCTGTGCTGGTCTTCCATGGCCTATGCTGGGAAGGGTAGGAGTCAAGAAATGTGAAAACGATTGCAAAGCAAAAGTAAGGGTTCTGTGAGAGGTCGTGGACCGCAAGATGAAAGCTCTGATGTCCGAGATGCTACGATGCACTTCATGGGTGAACACTACAGGTTTGTTTGGTGATCGGTAGTGAGACAGGAAGCATTCAGCTACGATAGGTCAATTTTGCCTGTATCTCTCTACGTTTACGCACGTTCAACTTTTTTTGACTATTCAGGAATCCGTCTTGGGAGCCAGAAAGGTGCCACCAGCATTAAAAAAGCAGCTAACCGAAGAAAGGAACTGTTTCGTGGAACTCGCGAAGCGAATCGACTGAGGGCTGAGCCCTTCCATCTGCCAACCAGATCCCGACAGCCCCGAACAAAGAATCCCTATACCCGGGTATCAAGTCCAAACCCGATAAGTTCGATAAAGATCAAAGCTGTAAAAGCCCGCCCGCTTGAAAGCCGCTGTCTGGGCTCCCAGGCTCGGGTGGTCGGACCCCTCCGAGCTGGAGGGCGCCGTGCCGTTCTTCGATCCGGACACCGGCTGTGGCTTTAGCTCACGCTGCTGGCAGCCCTGAGCCACCGTGATGGGATGACTCTGCGAAGTTGAGGTAGAAGGGCAAGGTCTTTGGGCCCGCAGTGGTGTGTCCGTTTTGGGATCCTTCATACGACTGGGCCCTTAGGATCCTAGCACGAAACTCGTAGGGCCGAAGGGCCCCCCCGCTGCCAGGACCCTCATGTTGTCGACAGCACGGGCACGCGTGTTGAGGGTCCGATGATGATCTTTGCCGCGCCTTGGCTGTAGTCATATATCGTAAGATGGTGAAGGTATGACCAGCAGGATAGCTGCATGAATGCTTAGCCTGACCGTGAGTGGGAAGTTCCTCCTGACATGCACATGTTCTTGTGGCCCGAATCTTGCCCAGAGCCTTTCGCGTCAGAGGGTCTGTGCAGTCAACTCATCGGACTCGGTTGCAGGCGTGATCCTGATGTAGCGAACTCAGCTCTTATCCCCCGAAGCACGTACCGACTAGCACACTTCCACTGGCATCACTCTTTGTCCGAGAATGACTTGTTGCAGTGGCCTTCGCGTTCACGGCATCATTCAGCCTGTGCAGAGCACAGCGTGTGTCAGGTCCAGGGGTATGCGAGAGTTCGGATCCATTGTTCGTCCAGTCCATGCGGAGTGCCGATTCCGTGTTCAGAACGTCTTTTGAGTGACTAACAGCAGGCTTTTCAGCCGGTTCAAAGGCTTCGTGGACAAGTGTGTTGCGATGCTTCAACTTAATTGCTTGGCGTTTGCACGAAAGCCTTCAGTTCAAGGCAGCAATACTGCGATGCAAAGTCACAACCTGCTGTAGCAATATGCACGTTGTGAGCCTCGCCCAACCCCCTCTCCCGCCCCGCCGTGTTGGAAGTTTAGAGACGCCACCCCGGAATTTGTGCATGCGCGAGCGCCTGCTTTGCCAAGGACGATCCAGCCGGCTTCCCCCTGACCTTCAGGTTCAAGTTGCCGCGGCGAAAGGTCCACCGATTAAAAGCCGGGCATAACCGCAGAATGTAGCATCCAAAATGTGTTTCTCTGGGAGTTGGGCGTGCTCACAGTCCTCACATGCTTTACGACGTGATATATGCCATATACATACATACTGACATACTGATGTCCACATTTTTATCACATACATATGTATATGTGCAAGTATACTTCTGTATATGCATGCATACATACAGTTACATGCATACCGACACATATTCGGACACACCTACCTGCTGGCGTGCTGTGCCCTCGTGGATTCCTAGTTCTTGAGTCGACTTGGAGTGGGTCGACTACCTACATACATACAGCCTGACATACGGACACGCACGTACACTCATACACACGCTTGCGTACATCCTATACATGCACACATAGGCAGACATACGTGCATATCTGACATACGAACTCCCGACTGTTATGCGGGAGCATGTACACACACACACACATATATATATATATTTATATTGGAAGTTCGCTCTACCACGTTCTGAGTGGCCTTCTTTACAGGAGGTGCTTGGCAACTTTATCCTGCGCACTTGACTACTTTTATCGTGCGCACTTGGCTACTTTATGTTCTGTACTTGGCTACGTTCTCTTGTCCACGTGACTACCTTTATCTTGTGCACTTGGCTACTTTCTCTTCTGTACTTGACTACTCTTTCTCTGCACTTGTTTGGGGTTTAGGTTTTCAAGTTATTCGCGATGTCGCGTGTTATATTCTTTTTGGGTGTATTCGGCTTAGGCCGACAAGGCCAAAATATGGGCAAACTTGGGTTGTTTGCGTCCTGGTCACTTGACCATTTTCTCGCCCCAGAAAAGAGTCAAGTAGACAAGCACCAAAAGGTGCCAAGTGATGTAAATTACAGCACTTGGCCTTTTTCCCGTCCGTGTACTTGACTATTTTCTCGGCCCCGACAGTAGTCAAGTAACCAGAGAGTCCGGAGGGGATTTGGGTCCCCGAAATTGTCCCCGAATTAGCACAGAAGTAGGTTTGTCTTTGTTACTTGCACCAGTACAGTGGCGGGTAGTGTAATAGTGAGGCTTTGGGATTTGGGCCCCGATAGGATGCCAAGTAGAGGCACAGAAAGAAGCCAAGTAGAGGACCAGAAAGAAGCCAACTAGAGGCCCATAAAGAAGCCAAGTAGGGTACCAGATTCCTGCAAAGAAAACATGTTAGAGGAAAACCCCAATATATATATATATATATATACATACGTGATCATATATACATATATATACACATATATGTATACACATATATACAAACACACATACATGTAAGTGTATGCGTGCATGCATGCACTGCAATGTTATGTCATGTTACGTTATGTTATGTACGTAAGTATGTATGTATTTAGTATGTATGTAAGTGTGACTTGTCGAGAGCGAGTGACAAAAAGTAAGTAAGTATGTGTATATGTAAATATGGTATATGTAAGTATGTAAAAATACATATCTGTATAATATATATAGATATACATATATACATATCTTGTCGAGCACGAGTGACAAACATACACACGTATATATATATATATACATATATAGACGTGTGTTTATGTATGTGTGCAAGCAAGAGAGGCAGATGCAACTGACGTTGAACCGGCGCATGTGATCTCCGTACAGACAGAAACTTCATGTCCATGCTCATCTTTCCTATCCACTACCTACCAGTACCTACCCAATAGGTCTATCTATCGGTGTATCTGCTTTTCCATTTATCCAAGCATCCATCGATGTATAGACACATGAAGTCATGCATAGATACATGCTCCACCACATTGCTCCGACAGTTTAAAATACGTTCAGACATACATTTAGGCACATGCGCACATACACGCATACATACTAACCCTCATACGTACGACACACAAATACATACATACATACATACATACATACACGTTCACACATGCACATGCATATAACTACGTATTCATTTGCTTACCGAGCTGCATGCACGCATACATGTATATACATATATTCTTATACACACGTGCATATGCATATACAGATTCGTAAACTTATATGCATGCAGAAAGTTCCGGTGAAGGCCAGGTTCTTTCGTGCGGCTCCAGGAGTAGCTGCATCCAGATCCTTTTGGATCCTAGCACTTCTGGAGTGCATGACAAGATTACGGAAAAACTCCGCGTAAATGGTTCTGCTAAAAAATTCTGGACGAGCAAAAAAAAGCATTGGAGCACCGCGAGGCGGCTGCAACGGAATCGCCTGGTGATGATAAGGAAGCGGAGCCGGTTCTGGAGGGAAAGGAGGACACCTTTTTTTCATGACAGGCAGACAATGTCTATACAGGCTACAGCAGACCTACCGTCATCACGTGCCCTTTGATCGTACAGGATGTCGGATGCTGTGTGGCTGCCGAGGGCGTTAATTCAAGGTTCTCATGATTGCTAGTCTGCACATTTATGGGGAGACCGTCTCGTTCTGTATAAACGCCGAGAGCAGAGGAGGAGGCGGAGGCCCACGATGCAGAGGAAGATGGCGAGGAGGAGCAGGAACCCGATCAGGCTGCAACCATTCTTCATGACAAGTGTAAGGGATATGTTCATGGGACTGTCGCTTCTTGCTGTAGTCATCATTGCTGTTGCCATATTCGGGGGGTCTCTTCCGGAGTAGTGAGTTGTTGAGGGGTGGCCTTGTGGAAGCAAGCAGTTGGGGTCAACTCGTCTTAGCTTTGCCTAGGCCTAGGCCCTACCAAGGCGACGATCTTGTCGTGGTTCATGCAGCCGTTCAACGGCACGATACGCCTCGATTCCTGCATCGCGGAGCAGGAACACACTTCAAGATCCTCCTCCTTCCCGCTTCGAGCAGCCACTCATTCACCAACTTTGAGCAACAACCCATGTGTGCGGCACAAAACTTTGTACAACCTTGGGCTCTGGGCTGCTTTATAGCACTGCTGACGCCGTACAGGCGGGCAAGAGGAAAATCAAATACACCATGGGCTTCTCACATGCCCCAAGCTCTTGCTCGACTCAATCTGATCTGTAATGATCTTTAGTTCCCTAATCCTACGTCCTGAACCTACAAACATGAACAAACCCTGCAAGCCCTACAAGCCTTGACTCGAAAACCACATAAGCCTTCTACTCCGAGCCCTTAGACCCTAAACTGCCTGCCTTGCGCGAGCGTGCGAGTTAAACCCGAAACTGTATTTGGAGTTGCTGCCAGCTGATCGGAGGCCCCAGCTGAAGTTGTTGAGGAGCCAAAGCGTGCCCCGGAGGTCGCGGCTTTTGAGGGCTTGGAAGATAATGGTATAGCCAAGGTCGAGACTAGTCTAGTACAATATGGTCCAGTATAGTCCGTCATCGTCCAGTATAGTATGGTATAGTATAGTACAGTGTAGCCCAGTAATCTGTGGTATGGTAGTGTAAAGCATAGTTCAGGATAGCAGTCTATAGTATAGCAGAGTAAAGCAACATGTAGGATTGTGCTCTAAGCCAACATACTCCAGTACAGTGGGGTGTAGTATCACATATACATGTATATGCGTATATACATATACATATGTAGATAGTTGGATGTACCTCCGCTGCTTCTACCAGGACTTTCAACTGAATTTGCCCTTCAATGCGTACAACCCTATCTGCATCTTTCCATGATCGTCTAAGCGACTCGGTTAGGAACACTGCAGGCTGTGAGAGCTCATTCACGGAATTCTGGCTTGCAGTTTTGCAGAACGTTGGTCCTCACGGTTCTGTGGGGATGCAAGGGATCGAGGCTGGTTCCGTTGTGCGCATCCGTTAAGCCGTTCAGCAGGTGGGCAGACACCAACAAAACTAAGGTATGCACAGCCACACATGGACGCATGATAAATGACGAAAAATGATAAGACTACGCATGTGGTTAAACATGTGTATATAAACATGCACACATACATCCAGTGCTTCACTTATACGTATATACATACGTACATAGATACATACATACATACCTGCGTGCGTGCATGCATACATAGGCCTGCCTCTTCTAGGACCTGTTTTTCTCGACCGGCGGACGTACTACCTACAGAAATCTGGCTAGAGTTGCGCTTCAATCCCCAAATCCCGCGAGGATGTAAGATCCCGACGATCCCATTCAATGAGCCCATCCATGGGTGGACAAATGCTGTCAGTCAGTCGATTGTTTGTCCAGAAAATGTTAATGACGTGACACTCCTCGACTTGCAGTGCCGAAGGCAGCCTTTCATGCTGATCACGGTAGTGAGGTCTGCATCAAGTTCTGAAGCCAGGTAGCCTGTCACAGCACTCGTGACCATGGCACTTGAGTCCCAACTTGTCCTGCCCTTGGAGAGGACTGCTTACAGCAGCTGTTGAACGAACCAGGCCTGACAGTCGCCGCTTGCCTCAGTTCAGGCAGCCCGTATAGCAACCCCAAAAGCACCAGGTAGTGCTGAAGAAACGGTGATAAGAAGAAAGCCAGGCACTCTCACACTCACGGCACTTTCCTGTGTGCTGGCGGTCGTGAAGCATGCTCGTCTTCGGCTGCTTAATCATCGCTATCATGAGGCAGTTAGTCTGTCAGTCTTCTACTATGCCGCTATGCCATGATGCTTCATGCGCCTGAGTTTTTGCACTCGAGAGAAGGCCCTGTAGCTTGAGCTTGCACAAGGCTCGAGAAAACCCCACGCGGTTGTCCACAGGTATTAACGCATCCTCGTCCAAATTCCGTGCAGCTTCACGAGAGCTTTGGCGCCACGGGCAAAGCTTGCTGGAAGCGCTGCAAGGCTGGGCACGCAATAGGAGGGCAGGCGGAAGAAATGGTGGACCTCAATTCTGACCCGAAGTAAGTCACAACTATGCCTAAGCTAAATTACCCAACCTCGCCCAGGCATGTCCGAGTGTGAGTGCTGAAAATAAAAAAACCCAGAATGTTGAAGCATTGGTGTGAAAGGTGCCGGGAGACTATGCTGAGTTCGAATTCTCGACCGTGCCTTCGGATTTAATCGGGGGCCTTGACTTTCCAAGGAGGGTTGACATCTAAACACAAGGCCGACCTGGGCTGAAGTTTGTGTTCTATGCTGCAGCCACTGACATGTTCGCCAGCTTCGGCACATCCATGGCATGAATCCGGACTTCCTGATAAACCTTTGTCTGAGGATGGGGATGGGGGTGACAAGCCCGACAAACGATGGGGTGTCTTGGCCGCTGGGCTGCACAGCGTGGCACGGAGGTCGTTTTCTAGTGTGCCGAAGTGCCTTGAATTGTATCCCACGATATTCTTTCGGAGGCTTTGGTGCTTCCTGCCACATCGAATGATGACGCGGGCTTGCAGGAGAAGGCCTTCGACGCACTGCCTACCAAACTCAGATGTGTCATTAGTCGAGTCGTGGAGTGGAGCTTTGTGGAATGCCTCATGACGTTTTTCCGAAAGCTTGCAGGGAGGACCTGCTGTGGTCAAGCGCGTCCCAACCAACATCCAGTCTTAAGGGGCTTGCGTTCCCAAGAGTTTCAAAAGCTAAGCTGCAGGTGGATGAGTTCCTGGGTCGCTGGGTGGAGGACTGGGATCTTGGAAAGCTGAGCTTTTGGGGCGCTTGAAGCTGAGTCTTCAGCATCTCTTGTCTGCCCCAACAGAATGTAGTAGAACACCCTGCAAGAAGGGATGATCGCAGGAAGGTGGTCAGTGTTCGTGAATGGCAGGCTACCGTGCAAACGTCTTGCTGACACAGGGATACTGCACGATGTATAAACTAAGTACAAGCATACATGTAGATAGGTAGATACATATAATACCGAGCTAACTGACCATCCGCCCCAATGGACCAACCGTGCAGCCTGCAGCGCATGCTCCTGGCCAGTGGCATGGTCCTTTAGAATATAAGATTTCCGGCACGATTCTGCTTCAAGAAGAAGCACGACGTCTCACACATGTGCAGTGACGGTATATCTTCAAGTGTTTCATCTGGCATGTGGTGTGTCAACGGCAACCAACTTCATCTTAATGTTCACCGATGCCTGAAGGATGGCATGGTTTGTAAATACACCGAGCATGCCTTGTTTCATCGAGTTACTACCCAGTACCTACCGACTCAACATTCTAGATACTGCTGAACTACTTAGCAAAACAGGCAGTATTCGGACAATATTCATACATGTGCAAAGTTATTAAAAATGCTGTAATTTAAAATCTTTGCAGTAATGCAGTGAGGCAGCTTTTCATTGACGACGAAGCAGTTAGGTACTCTGAGTTGTGACCATCGCTCATTTCATTGGGAAGGAGAGAAATAGAAGGCGTCATGCGCAACAAGAATTCATCCCTGGCAAAATAGTGTGAGCGTCAAAAAAATAAATCCTGACAAAGCCATACGAAGCGATACGCCTGAGCCTCAATAGCATGTGGTCGAAATGTTCACGCATGGGTAAAATGTTCATAGGAGATGAGCTGGATTTTGGGTCAGATATCAAAGAAACATTGTTCAAGCTAGGTGTTGACTAAACTCTTGTTGCAAATCAGCTGTCTTGCTTTCTTTAGCACAGCAGTTCGAACACGGTTGACGAGCTTGGGCTTGCCAGCGCATAAGAAAATCTCGGACAAATAAGTTAAGCAAGAGATGCCGACACAAGAATGAAGTGTCAGCTAGCTTTGTTGTCGAAGTTCCACTTCCTGCTGGAGGAGCTTCACAGGGCCGCTGGGAGCATGGAGTCGCCCACGGCGGGCTGTCCTGTTTGCTATTGACTCTCGTTGCGGATGTCGTCGGCTCTTACTTCAGGTTGTCGTACTGAGATTTTACTACGAGGAGCCTCAAGCCCCCAAGCGGCCGGAGTGTTGGTTTCGGAGATGGCATGTGGCCCATTTACAAAAGAAAATTCTGTTCTGTGAGAATAGAGCAATCGGAGAGCCAGGACGGAGGAATATGGCTGGCTCAAATAAAATATCAAGCGCATCCTTCCCTCAAACGTCTTAGGTCACGAAGAAGGTCCTCAAGATTCACCATCCAGGAAACTTGTTCCTGACATGACAGGCCATGTAGGTTCACACTACGTTGAACAGGTGGAGAGGGATGCCTGGGATGAAGTGCGTCTCCGAGCCCTCTGTGCCCGCCACGGCTGGGAGTTCGAATGGATGACGGCCTCCTGGCGAACTTAGATTCCTTCATGCGTGGGAAGCGTCTCTAGGTCATGATAGCCTGCTCAGCCTCTAACTGCTGGAAGCTTCGTTTCCGTTGTTCGAAGTCTCTCGAGCAAATGAGATACTTGAAGCCTTCTTTGTCCCGACTTCAGCTGGGAGCTTCAGACGACGATGTGCATGTGTAACCGTGTAACCGGCTTCGGGCTGAACGACGGGTTGTAGCTTTGAGTAGACTGCCCTGCAAGTCGCACAGCGAAGGAAGATGGAGAGCGTCGCAGAAGAGCCCACGAGCACCAGAGCAAGCGTTTCAGAAGCCGGACATGGTAGGATTTTCGGAGAGGAAGCTGGGTGTTTAAACCTTCGCTGACTCAGGCAGTGGGACGTCCTGAAACTCTCCACTCCAGCTGCTCCAGCTCTGCCTGGGGACTCCGCAGAGCCAGATGGCGCATCCGGCGCTCCCTGAGGAGCCTCGCCCAGTGGCAGGCTGCACCCTGCAGAAAGAACTCGAGAATCAGGAGCCATTAGGAATCTGAGTGGTGACGATGTGGACTTCTGGATATGGAGCATGTCACAGCAGCTCACATCATATCATTGTCGCATGGTGATGCTTCGATCGGGGTTGGCTGTTCTCACCCTTGGAAAGAGTGTTCCAATGCCGCGGAGGGCATGGGAACAGGATTGTGCGCTGTGCGGGCGAAGAGTCCGCAGAGCATGCTAATTGCGGCACCCGCCAAGCGGGGGCTGTGCCCAGCGGAAACCCGAGACAAAACCCAGAGCTCGCAGGCATCTTCAGTGTCTCTGTTCAGTGTTGAAGCGGGAGACTTGATGGCCAAAATGGCTACAACATAGGCCATAGGCCGGCTAGACATCGTTTCGTCGAGATGCTGTCCTGTGCTTGAAGTCTTCCCGAAGCATTGCACTTCTGCAAACTTCGAGGCTGAGGCTCGGGAGTCTTGCGCTCGAGATCTGGCCGTCCTCAAGGACGGAGGGGGCTGCAGCCAGAGCTTCAGGATGCTTTCAGCTTTCAGAAGAACCGGTGCACATATGCTGGAGGAAGAGGAGCAGCGAGTGGCGGAGGCTGCGGGCTGCAGCCTGGAACATGAAGCATTGGGTGATGCTGAGCTGTGAAAGGGCAGGAGCGAAGGGTTTGTAAGAGCCCAAAGAGTCCTGCACTTCGCCTGTGTCCTTCTTGAAGCCCACGCTCCCCAGTCGGCCGAGCATGCCAGATGCTAATTCGAGCCCCATCCAGCAATCAACGCTCGCCTGGCATCCGTCCAGAGGCACGCACCCGGTATGTGCAGACTGCAGACGAGCTGGAGCGAGATGCCGCGGTCTTAAACGATGAATGAGTCGCAGAATATGTGCCAGACTGCAGCAAAGATGGGCGCACGAGTGGCAAGGGTATGAGGGCGATTGCGATGATGAAAACTGAAACCAGCATGCCAGCGATAGCAAGTCCCAAGCAGGTCGCTGCCAAGCAGCACGAGCTCCAGACCGCAAAGTCGCAGGCCGAGGCCAGCCGTGGCAACGCCAGCAGCTCCCAAGAAAGCCTCGTCAAGTGAGCGTTACTACTTCTAGGACAAGGGACATTGCTTCCGGCACGAACCCCACAATGACAGGAAATCCAGAAAGCGTGCAGCGAGCTTGTCGTTTCCTGAGCTGTTTCTTCGCGTCAGATCCAGAATTTGCTGCAGGTAGCACCGTTTTCCCTGCAGCTTTTCTCCGTCTCTTACATTCTGTGCAAAGCACATGCACTCGCTTTATACCTTGGAGTATTGGGCCAAATCGCTTGAATTCAGGAAAAGACTCGAAGCTCCAGAAGAAGCCTGCTACAGGACAGCTTCCACTCTTCCGATTCCAATATGTTTGGTCTTTGCTAGTGCCTGAAGACTGAGGGTTGAGATTTCTGTGAAAGCCGGGGGAGAGGGAGGGCATTGCAAGCAATTCGGAGATGGCACCTGTTAAAGCGACTGAAAAATGGAAACTGTTCTGAAGAAATTGATGGGAGGCCGGACCGGTATGAAGACATGGGCGACACACAGTACTTGTAGAACCTTGTGAACGAAAGACTGGCATCAAATCAGAGGAATCCATCGCATCAATCTTGAGCTCGTCACGTAATCCTGATTTAGGATACTGATTATGGTATAACCCAAAGGGGAAATACATGGAGGTTGCAGAGAAAGGACGCGTAAGCAGACGTGCGGCTTTCATATGATTCGTGGACTGCTTTCACAAACATCGAGCAGATGCGGTGGGGTACATGGTAAAGAGGATGCAATCGCAGAACTCCGCACCGGCAGGAAGAGTGGCACTTGGAGAAAGGTCATGTTTGTGGCCTGATACACAGGGTAAAACCACAGTAGAACAGCGGAGCTTGCTGTAGAAAACAGAAGGAGCCAAGCATTCTACGGTTTGCTAATGCTCGCCAGCCGCTTTAGAGGTTGGGGAACTTCACAGACCTGAAGCGAACTGCGATCTGGCGAAAGTTGAAAACATGCACAAACACACACACACACACTGCGGTTCTTGAGCCTTTAGCCCACTGCATTTGCCACCACACAGCGTCTCGCGACCCTGCTCTGATCTGAGCCCGAGGATATCCCTATCTGTTTGATAGATTCGGTGTGAGGCCGTCTAAGATGCCCGTCCGACACCAATCCTCGTCGGGCCATCCTTGCTGTGAGGATCGTTCTGCAGCTTTGCAAGCGGTGCTGCCCCCCAGTCAGTTACGGCCAGCAAGACTTGTGAAAGGGCATTCGTGGAAAGGGTCTTCCTATTGCCTGGGCCTGGTTGCCTGCATCGGCAACTCAAGTTGCACAGCCAAGCTGTCTCCTCGCAGTTCCATGTTCAGTCTGCACCGTCCTCTCGGCTTGTACGAAAATCCGTAAACTGGCAGTAAACGAAACTGCAACTAACTGGCTGACTAGCATGCCATGCGACTTGCCTCCTGACGTCTGAGGCGCAAGCCAGAGCGCATGACCTCGAGGAACCCGCCTACGGCGACAGAAGCGTGTGTTTCGTCTTGGGACTTCGGCTGTGATACCTACTTGGTGTTGGTTCTAGGAGGAGCTTGCGGGCACAGAGGCAGAGCTGGTGAGGGCCCTACGGGCTACAGGACGAAGACTTGCGCTGGACGCTTGCACAAACGACGTGTTCATGTTTGGCTATCGCGACGGTGAGAGCGGCCGAATCCTCGCTGCCAGTATAGCAAACAAACTATAGTACCAGTAGATGCCAGAGCTATAGCGTGTTCTAACATGTCCGCGGCGCCACGGAGCTGGTCCCTGCAGGCAACAGCCGCCACGGAGCTTGAAAGGCTCGAGAAGGACTGTGCCTCCGATCGCCCGCAAGTGATGAACAGGCGCACACAACAACACACATGCTCAGGGGATAATCGCAGCAAGCTTGTGGTTCAACATGTGCCCGAAGAGATCAACACCTTCACAGGAGGAAGTGGAGCGAGCCGCGGAAATCCAGGATGCCAGGCGGTACTTGACAAAAAAATAAAACGGCCCATGGCCTACATTCAATCTGTCCCGAGTCCCAAGACTGCTGAAGGACTAGGCCAAGAGGCCTGCTCGCTCTGACCTCTGACACCCTGGAGGCAGAAGTTGTCTGAGGTCCAGACGGAGATCGACACCATGCAGGCCCGGGGCCCACCCAGGGCCGCACTCTCCTGTGATCGCAGAATCGTCTTTTTCCAGACAGCCGACGGTTCTCTGCCAAGCAAACGTGAAGGGCTGCACAAGTGCTGCTGTCAACACTCCATCGCTGCACACCCATCGCAGGCACATGCCCAGACGTCCAGGCAGGGCATTTCAGCATGTCGGGAATCCTGTCGTCCGATGCATTTGCTGCACTGAAAAGGGGTCTGTCTAAGCTCACTGCTGAAGGGGATGCATGCGACTGCCTGCAAAGTTTTTCTCAAGATCAACACACGTTGTTGTCGATTTTTCTCCCGCGCTCGCTGAGTCTCCCGGATGCAGCAACTCCGGGCTTCCAAAATAGCAGTCTGCCCCTGCCCTATCTCCGATTCTGAGACTGCGCCCTGGGCCGTACTGGCACTCATCTAGAGTCGAGAGTCTAGACTCATTCTAGACGAGTAGTCGGGTCAAACTCGTTGAAACTCTTCAACCGTTGTTGTCAGCATCCAGCCGAAAGCATGTCTTGAAAGATGCAAGAAAGCCCCGCCCCTTACATAATCCTCTCGAGGGCTAACTCCTCAAGCTGTGACAGTCGACACAGATCTCTGAATATGGATTGGTCACTAATAGCAAAGTCGCTTTATGCGCAAATTGCTGCTTTCAGACTCTTGATGGCAGTCATAACCTGAATATACACCGAGTGCCCATCTCCAGACTCAAGGTCTCCAAGATGGCTGCCGCCGATGCAGTGATGCCCGTGAGCCTACCGACTGGCGCCGGCACTCGCGAGGCAGCCAACAGGAACACTGTATTCTAATTAATATAGGTGCCTCAATAATTACCTATGCTATTTTGGGGGTTCCTTATTATAACTATAGAAAAATGGACCCCGAAACCCTATTCTAATTATTAAGGCCCCTATATTATTGAGCGGGGGAATGAGTGTCGACCTCTGGCCCACGCCTTGTTTGCCTCTCCGCATGCTTTGTCGGGGCTCCGGTGCAGATCGACCCTGGGCATTAGGGCCTAGGGGAGGGGCCGGAGGGGTGTGACGGTCACGCATGGACCCACCCCTCCAAGCCGGGCGGCTACTTGGCAAGAACTCGAGCAAAAGGGGAGCTCTTCCATGGATGATAGCTCACCGAAGTATGCTGGCGACACTGGGGCATAGCGGGGAGGGGTGGTCGAAGGAACGCGCAGACGTGCACAGCATCGGCAGCGAGTTCGATTCACTTGGCAGAGCAGGTACTGTATACTAGTATGCCGCTGCTACGATTTGCTTAGCTTGCTACTGCGTAAGTAAGTTGGATTCGCCACGGAACGGGAGATCCAGCTGCCACAATCGGCAAAGCCTCACCTGGGCCGAGCCTGCAAACTAAGGTCGGACAGATGGTTTTGAGTGTCTGGAGCTGTCGCTCTCCAACTCGGCAAATCATTGAGTCTGCAGGTGCTGGATGTGGGCTACCCTGTCCTGAATCTCCAGAAATTGGACAATCCACAGGTGCAAAGTAGAAAGTAGTGGGAAGTTCAGGGGCATCCTGGGAAGCGTTGGCTTGAGGGAGAGGAGAGGTTTGTGAGGATTGTCGACCTTGAGATTTCGATTTCATGGTGACAGGAGCTCAGTTGCACCTTGCATATCAAACTCCGCAGTTTGTAACACTGAAGAGTCACGCGTGCACATGCCACTCACGAACCAAGCCATGCACACGACAGCATTCACAGACATGCCCAAGCTGTCGCACTTTCAATTCAATTGACCAAGCTTCGGCAGGTCTCCATCCACCAGTGTGCTCAGCGCTATGGGTCGCAGGCAGGGACAGCAAAGCATTCGGATTGGTGCCCTGTGTTGGCACACAGCGGTCCAGACATGCTGCCAAAATCAGTAGACGCGCCCTTGGCAGGCCATCCGCTCCATCTTCGACACTGGGCAATATTCTGGGCTCTATGCACAAACACATGACGGACATGTATACGCACATTGACATGAACGTGTAAAAAACAGTATACCATTGCATCCATGCCAATAGACACACAAGCACAAACAGCATGCATGCATGCATGCATACATGCACGCATATACATATATATGGTGCCCCCCCTCATGTACCTACCTTTTCTGGTGTTCTTCACTTCCTTAGCTTAGCTTATTTAAGGGGAGGGGGGACGGGTGAACATTGTTTGGTAGCCTACCTTTTCTGGNTCTTCACTTCCTTAGCTTAGCTTATTTAAGGGGAGGGGGGACGGGTGAACATTGTTTGGTAGCCTACCTTTTCTGGTGTTCTTGACTTCCTTAGCCTACTTAAAGGGAGGGGGGACACGCGAACATTATTTGGTAGAACATTAGTTGGTCTTGGTAGGGGAGTATGACTCAGTACTGGGTAAGAGGGCATGCCGGTAGTGGATCCAATACGGGGGTATTGGATCCAATACCGTCCAAGAACCAAGAAGGGAAGATGGAGGAGACAGAGACGGCAGCTCGTGGTTGATCTGAAAGAAGGATATTGAAACCAGAACCAA
>BGNK01002789.1:26974-72971 GCA_003297005.1 Symbiodinium sp. clade A Y106
AAAAGGTAGGCTACCAAACAATGTTCACCCGTCCCCCCTCCCCTTAAATAAGCTAAGCTAAGGAAGTGAAGAACACCAGAAAAGGTAGGTACATGAGGGGGGGCACCATATATATATATGTATATATATATATATATGCATATATGCATATATGTATACATGTATATATGTATATATGTAGAAATGTATATGTATATATATATATATACATATACACAGAACCCAGTAGGCTGTTATTTAGATGCTGTTGGAGCCGAGGATTCAGTTCCTGTTTGAGTTTTTTGGGGGTTTTGCGGCTTTGGGGTGTTGCGTGTTCGGCTTCAGTGTTAACGGTTCCCCATCCCTAAGCCCCAACCCCTGAACCTTGACCCTACACCGTAAAGTCTTCACCCTGAACCATGGGGGTTGGGGCTCCCGAGGCACTTAGAGGCGTAGATTAAGAATTGTGCCGCAAGGTGTGGTGGCGCGTCTTCGGGTTTAGGGTGTTGGGTATATGCTTTAGGATTTGGTCCAACGTACCTCATATACACGATGTTCATGTCTATAAAACCTGTACATAAAGAACATAAACACATGCATATGCACACATACCACCCTTGCGGACATTGCAAGTCGGCCGAGCAGGAAACACAGACTATCCAAGGAAGCCAAAACGAAGGCGAAAGCAATGGCCAGCAGAAAAGATCAGCCGAAACCATGGAGCTTAAACTCAAATCCTAAACTTGGAACACCAAAACTCTAAACCCTAAGCTCCAGCAGCTCGCCTTCGACGTCTTGCGAACATCCGAAGCATCGAGACTCTCTGGTAGCCATGTTGGTGGCCTGATTTCGCTTTCAGCAACTGAAATTGAACCTCTGCACCCAATCCTAAATCCAAGGCTTCTGGTTCTGTGAATTTAATAATACTAGGTTCCTGAGTAGCCCCATTACAATAAGTAAGGGTACCCTTTTTCTTAGTTTTAGGTTTTAATAAGGGGACCCTAAAATAAAAAGGCCAAAAGGGTACCACTCAGGAACCTAGTAATACGGTTGATGGACAAAATCCTGCATTACTTTAAGTACCCTAAACTATGGGAATTATGGTATCTTCCTTATTATGGGTAGTGCAGGATTTTGTCCATCAACCGTAAGTTTAGGGTTCAGGGAAACCTTGAGGGCTAAAGTCCAAAACCCCTCAGCCCCCAAAATCCAAACCTCTTGACCTGAAGGGATCCTTTGAGGGTTTTACGTAGTGTTAGGGGTTGTTGAGGCTTTGCTTCCTGTAAGGCTTTGCTTAGTACTAGTCTCAATCCTTAGACCCAGAGAGCCCAATACCCCCTAATTAAGGAATATAGCTTAAATCATGATATGAAGCCCTATATAATTTAAGCCATATTCCTGAATTAAGGGGTATTGGGCTCTCTGGGGAAGCTAAGGGAGAAGTAAAAGAAACTGGACGCCACCGCAAGGGCCCAACTCCCGGAAGCTCGAGACGGACCAGCCCTTTTGCGAAACCAAACCCTAAACCCTAAACCCTTAAACCCTATAACTCCAAGCCTGAAGACTAAGAAATATCTATAGAACTCCCAGCGAGAATGAGCCCTCTGGTGCTAGCAGGTGCACTCGCATCGCTTCGCATGCTGCGATGCGCTCGCAGGGGCGGGAGGAGTGCTGCTGCTGCTGCCTTCGACTTAGGACCATCGGTTTAGGGCTTTGGGTTCAAGGTTTTTTAGGGTTTGGGGTTTAAGGGCTTTGGGTTTTGGGCTTTGGGTTCAAGGTTTTTTGGGCTTAGGGTTTGGGGTTTAAGGGCTTTGGGTTTAGGGTTTTGCGCTTGCTTCATGGAAGCATGAACCATGAAAAAAGGCTTGTGCCCAAATCAACCCCTAAGTGAACAGCAAACATCACTGAGCAGGCTTGCGTGCGGCATCCAGGCTTGGGTCTTCTTGTTGTTCAACATCTTCTGGAACATTCAGGCTGGGTTCGGGATCCAACGAAGTCAGGCAGGCGCCTGACGACCGCGAACAGCTGCTGTAGGACGTTCTTCAAGAACCACAGCAGGCCCAGAAAAAGCTGCAGAATTCGACTAAACTGGCCCTGAAGAGGAAGGCAAACCAACACATCACTGCTCACCACGTGTCTACACAAAAATGCCGTGAGGTGAAACTTCGCAGACTGCTGGGTAGTTGGATGCTCTCCAAGCTCTGGTTGAAGTCGAAGCCAAACGTCAAACTCTGCAGGTTGCTGGGTAGTTGGCAGCCCTCCAAGCTCTGGTTGAAGTTGAGGCCAAACGTCAAACTCCGCAGGCTGAAGGGTAATTGGATGCCATCCAACCTCTGGTTGAAGCGACAGCCAAACTCCAAACTCTGTAGGCTGCTGGGCAGTTGGATGCCCTCCAAGCTCTGGTTGAAGTAGTCGCAAAAAGTCAAACTCTGCAGGCTGCTGGGTAGTTGGATGCTCTCCAGGCTCTGGTTGAAGTCGCAGCCAAACGTCAAACTCGGCAGACTGCTGGGTAGTTGGATGCCATCCAAGCTCTGGTTGAAGTGTGAGCAAAACATCAAACTCTGCAGGCTGCTGGGTAGTCGGATGACATCCAACCTCTGGTTGAAGCAAGACCCAAACGTCAAATTCTGCAGGCTGCTGGGTAGCTGGATGCCCTCCAAGTTCTGGTTGAAGTCGCGGCCAAACGTCAAACTCTGCAGGTTGCCGGGTAGTTGGATGCCCTCCAAGCTCTGGTTGAAGTCGTGGTCAAACGTCAAACTCCGCAGGCTGCTGGGTAATTGCCATCCAAGCTCTGGTTGAACCAATATCCAAACGTCAAGCTCTGCAGGCTGCTGGGTAGTTGGATGCTCTCCAAGCTCTGGTTGAAGTCGAAGCCAAACGTCAGACTCTGCAGGTTGCTGGGTAGTTGGATGCCATCCAACCTCTGGTTGAAGCGACAGCCAAACTCCAAACTCTGCAGGCTGCTGGGCAGTTGGATGCTCTTGTTGAGCTGTTGGCTGGAAAGCCATGTGAGTGACATCGTTTCGTTCAAGGCAGCTACATCAAATAGAGTCTTCTGCTCGAGTAGGTTTTGCCAAAGCATCGTGACACGACCCGCGCCAAGCTTCCGTACCGCGTACGAGATCTCGTCGTGCTGGACTTGATCCAGCAGCATCTGGCACTGTTCGACAAAACAACCACCGGATGTCAGCACAAGCAAACCTGCAGGTTGGCCAACTCTCGCTGCGATTTGTTCCGCTGCTTCCCACCCAGTTTGGGCAGAATCGACCTCCAGCTCAAAGCTGGAACCTGCCAAGCAATAGACGCTCACGGTGCGCTTGGCACTGTCTTGACTGGCCTCTGCAGGCTGCGGGACGCTCAAGATCTGCTTCATGGCGCCTTCGGACGTATGTAATCGGCCATGCCTTTGGCTAAGATTTTTAAGACCGGTAGTTCCCAAGTTTAGAGTTGTGGGTTTAGGTTTCAGAGTTCAGGGTTTAGCGTTTGGGGCTTAAGGGTGTATGTGTCTTCAGGCTATAGTTGCACTCTGTTTCCCAGGATCCCATCTACAACGAGGATACCTTGTTTCGTTTTTGTTCACTTGCAAAAGGGGTAGAAGGGCACTACTCTTTGAACCAGGAGATTAGAGTCACGGCTTAAAAACTTCGGGGGGATTGAAGGTCCTCGGTCGAGGGTCTGGGGTTTGTTAGAGCCGGGCTCAGTGGGTGTTTGGTCTTCAGCCCCCACACCCTGAATTTTAGAAGGCTTGCGCCTAAATGCGCCGGCCGCAGATTTTGGTTTAACAAGGAGAAGGAATGCAGAGTTGAAGGCAAACAGCTGACAATCAAAGTTCAAAGTAAACATAAAAGTACTTGGAGGTTCATCGGTAGTCATAGGTGGGCTTATAAGTAAGGTAACTATAGCTATAACCCATAATATTGAGGGACGTATAACTCCAGCTTTAACTACCCATGAACCTCCAAGTAATGTCGTCCGATTTGCTACAAAGCTCAACTTGTTGTGATAATATAGAAAAGCCAAAAAAAGCAACCAACCGAAACTTCGGTGCATAAAAGCAAAAACGTAGGGTTTAGGGTGGAAACAGCCAACAAAGCGCCTGGAAAGGGCGATATGAAAGGCTGGAAAAGCCGGGAAACCAACACTGGGGAGGAGGGCTTGGAAATGTTCAATACGCCTAAATTTGCTATAAACCCGAATGTGACGGTTTAAAGCAAGCCCAAAATCCAAAAGTTGAGGGGGGTTCTTGGAATTCCCCTCATTTGTACGGGTGCGTATGTTAAAGATCCTACTGTTCGGGATGTAGATTCCCATATCCGTTGATTCATTCCTCACGGGCTAGTGGACTTAAAGGGCCTAGGGTGGACAAGTGCTTTAGTATTTAGGGATGCAAGGCTTCAGGTAAACTGCCTGGGCTTTAGGATCGATGTAGAACTGTTTGTATCGTCCGTGCCTCTCACTCAAGTGACGACAGGTGCAGCCACCAAAAAGCAATCGTCGAAACCCGAAACACGGAGTTTAGGGTTTAGGGCCGGCGCACCCGCAGCTCTAAGAACCCCAAACCCCGAAAGCCCAAAAACAGTGGGCCCCCACAGCCCTACTTGAAAGCCGGAGCTTGACACAAGAAACGTCACAGTCTACAGTTACAAGGTGCTACGGCAACCCCGTGGGGCAACCCCCTGAGGGTGTCAAATGCAAGGTATGTGGCTTCAGAAGTGTGTATGTGTGTAGCTTGGCGTCCTTCTATGCACCAGCCGTTTCTCCTCTCATAGGCTTTGAGAATGCGGCACAGGTGCCCGCCAGATCTTCTCAATGAAGCTCGCTGAAGCTCAAACTCTCAGGGTGAACTCCCAGATCCCGATTTTGGGAGGGCAAACGCCCTCGGACACGTCCGCCTCAATGTAGCTCGATAAGCCTCGAAATCTCTCAAAACAGTCCCTGGGATCCTTAAATTAAAGAGGGGAAATCCCCTGGGGCACGGTTTTCTCAATGAAGCTCAATAAAGCTCGAAACCTTTCAAAACCGCTCTAAACCACACGCGGGTTTTCCCTGCAGCTGAGGCCCCTTCCCCAGGCGGGGTCTGGTTAGACAACACTTCTTACATGCATTAAACTTGGTATGTGCCAACCCTGGCCGCTTTAATCTATGGCTCCAGCGAACTTCAATTCCACGCAAAACTTGCGCGGAATGAGACTACTCGAACGCTCATGCTGGGCCTGGAACAGCTGAGAATCGTTGAGCTGCACTGAAGCCCTTTGGTGCCCATTGAAACTCATTGAGCACCATTGGTTTTCATTGAAGCTCTTCTGGCCTCGATGGCTTTCAATGGGCCACGATAGCGGTCATGCACTTCTCGAGGGGGTTCCCTGACAGGGTTCCCTTGCAAGCCTGTAATACCTCTCAATCTAGCGCAACAACAACCTACTCAAGCCCTGCGCACTGAATCCTTTTTGGCTGGGACTGTACTGCTCAATCGCAGAAGCAAACACACACCACACCGCAAGAGGGGGACGGCAGTCCACTTCCCCGACGGCAGTCCACTTCCCCTGGGTGGGTGGGCGGGAACTTTTTGATGTACAAGATCGGAACACTCCAGCAGCAGTTGACCTCAAGGTCGACCCACGACCAACACCTCTCTGCTGCAATTGCTGCAACTGTACGTACAAGATGTATTGGCTAGATAGAGAGGGTTTATGTCACAGTACGGGCCAGTGACAAAAGCCACAGCCTACACCCCAAAGGGCCCTAAAACCCTGCAAAACCCCAGGCCGCAAACCCAAAACCCTGAACCCCTAAACCACTGTAAAAACCTGAGCTAAATCACGACATCTCTTGATCCCCAAAAGCTCCGCCTCTGAATCACCAGACCCTGGACACAACCAAAACCAATCCCCATGAACACATCAACACTCGGTACGGTTTAGGGTTTAGGGCAAGTTTAGGGTATAGCCATGTCATCAGAAAAAGGCCCTCGACAAAAACCATCGAAAGCCGCTGCCAAACCCTTTGACAAAAGCCATCTGCCTTAAACCCGGGACCCTAACTCAATTAAACCCTAAAGTCTAAACCTTAAACCCAAGCAAGAGACCTGGCTGCTGCGAAGGAGGCGCCGAGACAGTCGGCTCTGGTTTCGTCTCGGCCTGAAACAATGCTTTTGGTTTCGGCCTCTGTCAGGCTCGTAGGGTTTTGGGTTTCGGTTTAGTGTTTAGGGTATCGGTTCAGGGTTTCGGTTTAGATTTTGTGATGCTTTCGGGTTTGGGGCTTATGGTGTTGGTTTGGGGTTTTGTGGGTTCCGTTAAGGCTTCTACACGGGTTGCTACAGAGGTGTCCATTCTGTAGGGGCTCCATGTGCGCCAGGCTGGTAGCTTCCGTGCTTCTAGCGATTGAGGGTTCAAGTTCCTTACTAGGTTCCTGAGTAGCCCCATTACAATAAGGGTACCCTTTTTCTTATTATTAGGTTTTAATAAGGGGACCCTAGAATAAAAGGGCAAAAGGGTACCACTCAGGAACCTAGCTTACTTGGGGCTTTGAAGGCGTAGGCTTTCTTCAAGCTTCGGGTCGTGGGACATTCACACCCTAAGCTGCAAAACCGTAAACCCTAAACCCTAAACACCCTAAGCTGCAAAACCGTAGCCCTAAAACCTGACCCCCAACCCTGGACCCTTAACCCTGGACCCCAAGCAGCACACCTCAAAGACCGTTTGCCAAAATGACTTCCTATTCGACACCTTCGGGGTGTTAGCGTGTCCTGTTTCAGTGCTTGGACCCTTAGGCAGGTTAACTCTCAGAGGTATATGGCCTAGAGCTAAACAAGGCTCAAAGGGTCTAGTAGGTTTAAGCAGTTAAGGTGGAAGAAAACTAACTAAGAGCATGTGGGCATCAGTACGCCCCTTCGACAAAACCCTAAACCATACATTGCATCATCAAACCAAAAAGCGAAAGCCAAACTGCAAAGTCGAGACAGGAACTCAAATCAGGAACTAAACCCGAAACCCTAAACCCTTAACCCAAACCCGACGGCTTCCGTTTAGGGTTGAGGGTTAGATAAGCCGCTGAAATTTGTGGGCCAAAAACTAACATCCGGATTACCCCTATGCCCAAGAGATGATGTGAGAAGCCGGCGACCCAAACCCTAAACCCTAACACTGTAATATCCCTTAACTAAGGAATATACATAAAATGATAGTACGAACCCTAATATGATTTAAGGAATATTCCGTAATGAAGGGATATTGGGGTCTCTGGGAACCCTAGCAGGCCTTCTGCGGCTGTGCCTGTGGCTCCGGAGAACGCTCCGGAGAGGCGCGAGATCCCTGCGATCGAGGTTCTTCAAGTTAAAATGGGGGCCTTAATAAGTAGACAGGGCTTTGGAGAATATTGTAGTGTGTTTATGACGAGGAACCCTAAGGAATGACATTGGTACAATTAAGCCCTTCCTTAACCCCCAAGTAACCTACCTTTTTAAGGACTCATATAAGGAAAGCAAAATAAGGAGTCCTAAAGATGTAGGTTCCTTAGGGTCCAGGTTAGGGAACAGGGCTTGCGGGATCTGAGGGCTTGGGGTTCAGGGTTTAAGGCCACTGAAACCCCAACGCCGAACTCCACGTCGAAACCTAAGACTGAAGGCCCTACAAAGCAGGCCTCCATTTAGGGTTTAGGGTTCAGGGCTTTGAGGATTCAATGCTTCGGGAACCTTGCGGGACAACGTAGGAACCTGATTAAGAAACCTTGGGCCTTTATTAGGATTCCTTATTATGAATCCTACTATTTTGGGGTTGTAGGCCCAGGGTTTCTTAATCAGGTTCCTACGTTACAAAGCAGGCCTCCACACATCCAGAAACACTTGCGAGTTTCCGAAAATTAGGGGTACCTTATTTGGGGGTCCTTACAATAAGGATCCTACTATTTAGGGTACTATATTAGGGTCCCCTATTTTCGGAAACTCTCACTTGCTGAAGTCTATTTCAGCTTCTATTTCAGCTGCTATTAGCTCTGCTGCTGCGACCTGAAATTCCTGGAACTTCTGCATGGGGTTATTGCAGCTGCCGCTACTTCCCTGGGGATTACAGTACTCTGAGATGCTAAAAACGTTTTGCCCAGGGTATACGAGGAAAGAAAGAACATGAGCCCCATCCTGTTTCCCCTACAGCAAGGTAAATCGGACTCCAGAGACCTCACATCATTGGAAGTTCGGGGTACACCTCGGTCCACAAAACCAATCCTCTTAGCACACGAGAAGTTAAACTGAAAAGCAAGGACATGACCTTAACTGAACAGGTTCTAGAGTATGACCCTTGAAACTGAAGAAACAAACAAAGGACGGCTATGACCTTAGAACGCTAGGTCCTGCAGGGTACAGGTAAGGTTTTCTGTTGGCTTTAGGCCTCAGACATTCAGGCCCTAAGCACCAAAGGACTGCAGTACTTGGAGGATCATGGGACTTAGTAAGTAGGGTTATAAGTACCTTAATTGGGGTTATAAGTAATTATAACTGTACTTACCTTACTTATAACCCCAGTTACTAAGTCCCATGATCCTTTNGAGGATCATGGGACTTAGTAAGTAGGGTTATAAGTACCTTAATTGGGGTTATAAGTAATTATAACTGTACTTACCTTACTTATAACCCCAGTTACTAAGTCCCATGATCCTTTAAGTAGTTGTCAGTGCGATCGAAGCACAGGGTCATTCGTGTAGTTGTTCTTACTATTAACGCTGGTATCATTATCGCTCTTCACGAGGTTAACATTTTTGTTCTTGTGATTAGCATTACTGTCAGTCATACTATCGTGATTAGGAATAAGATTGTTGTTATGAACATGGTCCTTACTGGTACTAACGCCGTTATAAGTTATTGCTACGACGACAATTACCAGTGTTGTCAATGTTTGTATTGTGTTTGCTATAGTTGGGCTACACTGTTCTTGAAACACGGAGAGTTGCATTAAGAACCACGGCATAAGATCATACACAGATTGAACAAGGCCTTATGCTCTCCTCAATGCGCTTCCTTTCAGTGAAGACTCCCTTTAACAGGATCGCCTAAAAGCAGATCCTAGGCGTGAGCCGCCCCACAACCGAACCTACCCGGACCCAAAAAGCCTGCCGAAGAACAGCTGCTGATTGGTGTTGGGCCATTAGTTTACCTACTTTCGGGGGGTTTTAGGTAACTCCCCCTGAACCCTAAACCCTAAACCTAAACCCTAAACCCTAAACCCAATCGAAGCCAACTCCAACCTCCAAGAAATAGGCGCGATTCGTTGGGATCGATGTGGGATGTCAGGAGAGTCGGGAGCACGGAGCTTTTAACCCCATAGACCCAAAAGGCTGCATCCGAAACCCTGGCCCTCAGAACCAAAACAAACGGTTTAGGGTTTAGGGTTGTGATCCCTGGCAGTTTTAGTCAGATTTTTTAAAATAGACGAAACTCCTATGAATACTAGAGAGTTTACGGCCCACAATGTTAGGATCCGGAACGACGAAGCACTCCTCCCGAACACCGGCCTCCCGCAATTCTTTCAAAGATCGAACTGCCTGGCACACGGCAGGGGATGTAAGGCTGTTTGTTTTCTTTGTTGAGGTCCTTATTATGATTATAGGATACGAAAGCTCCCAATACGCTATTGTGGTATCTAATTTATGTCCATGTATTACCTTAGTTCAGGAGTTTTGGCTTTCGTGGCTTTCGGTGTGTAAATTTTGCTTTTGCTTGGGCCTCAAGCTTTTGGGCGCCTTTCAATTTTAGAGGTTTCTGGGTGACAAGTCTAAGAAGCCGAATGGTTTGCCTCCAAGGGGTTTAGGGTTTAGGGGTTTAGGGTTCAGGGTTTCGGGGATTGTGGGAGTTCTTTGCTTCCTCTGCTTCAGGACGGGCGCCAGGTCCATTAGCAGAAAAGAACTACAGTTGTGAGCAGACGTTTGCTCAGGTCACTGCATGCCCAGATGTTGTGCTCTGGTTTGAGGATGCGGGATCACGGCGACGGATAGTTCTCAAGGGTCCATGGGTTGCTTAAGCATGGTAGTTTAAGTTCTATCTGTGTTTTTGAACTGGGGTTTAAAACTAAAGCTTGACTCTAGGGCTTGCGGCCTTTTGGGTGTGGGTGTTCCTGATTGACACAACAGGTAAGTTGGCCAACAGCACTCGAGTCTTCTTCTGAGTCAGATAGCAATAGTAGCACGAGTCGTAGCGATTGAAGGATTCATAATACTGGGGCCTTAATAATTAGAATAGCCCTATCCTTCCAAGGACCTCATAGTTAGGGCCCTAGACCCCTTAAGGACCCAATAATGAGGTCCCTGGAGGCATAGGGTAGGGTTTTGGGGCCCACTATACCATAATTATAATAAGGAACCCCACCACCAAAAATAGTATTGGTAATTATTTAGGCCCCTATATTACGCAAGGCAAGAGCACCCTAAACATCCGGAGATGGGTGCCTCTTGCACCATATGGGTCAGCTTTTTGTACCTCGGTGCCGGAAGAGGGATGCAGTATTTATACAGGGGCCGGGACTTGTAATTAGCACACTGCTCTACTCAAGTTAAAATGCAGATGCTTGTAATGTGCCTTGGACGCTGAGGGACAATTTCCATTGCGGCGTGTGCAGCGGGTGCAGCGGCAGCGCGCGAGGGGCGAGAAAATATTGGTTCGCGCCATCATGATGACCCCCCACGCCTGTTTACAGCTACGCCACATTGCCTCGAAGTACCAGAGCAGAAAACTTGGTTCCCCTGGGACGGATTTGGGTACCTGGACAAAGGCTCCCTACAGCAACCAACTTTGCTGCAGACGAGATCCTCAACATCATGCAGCTGCCAAGCTAGGAACCCTAAGCCCTCTAAGCCCTGAAACCCTAAACCCCGAACTCCGGAACCCTGTAAACCCCCAAACCCCAAATCTCTAAAACCACTACCAACTAGACCCCAAATCGCAAAACCTCTAAATCCCACAAGCTCCAAACTGCAACGTTCCCGCATATTCCCAGAGACTGCAATATCCCTTAATCAAGGAATATACCTTATAAATAATACGAGGATCCCTAATATGATTTTTCCTTAATTAGGGGATATTGGAGTCTCTGGGTTCTTGACCAAGGGTCACGCCGAAAAGCACCCAACAGCCTGCAATCAAAAAACAGTCCAAACCCCCAAACTCCAAAACACCCCGAACCGTATTAAACCCTAAACCCCGCTTGACTAAGCGTATTAAACGCTAAACCCTGCTTCACCACTCCTACTCCTACTCCTACTCCTACTCCTACTAAACGCACCGAGAAGCTCTAACACTTGAAGGTCCCAGTTTCGCCTCTGCAGTTCTTGACTGACTCGGTCTGGCCTCTCAGCAGAGCAGTGTTTGCCTCATGCTTTTTTTCAGGGCCCGGGGGGGTGGGGCGGGGTGGNTCAAGGATTAAAGATGAGGGGTTTGGGGCTTAGAAGGATTAAAGATTAGGGGTTAAGGGGTTCTTAAGGATTACAGATGAGGGGTTCGGGGTTTAGAAGGATTGAAGCTTAGGGGTTTAGGGTTTCGGAATTTGGTGCAATTTTGTTTGCAAGGAAGGGCTTCGGGGCTTGGGATTAGAAGGGTACTGTGGGCAGTGTCTTTAGGGGTCCGTCTTTGGCTCCTATGGTCAGAGCTTAACGCCTATGGGAATTCACTCCACCCACCCGGATCCTCATAAATAAACTAACGAACCAACCCCAAAACCAAGGAACAAAACAACTAAAATGTAGCACATCTGCGTACCTGCTGATTCGGCACCCCCCTCAGTGACTATGCAATTTGGGGGTTTGTCGTTTGGATGACCTAGTCTAATAAGATCTAATACGTGTGCACAAGTGTTGTCTTTCAATCATCCTGCTAGTGGCTTTACCCTGAAAGCTAGCCAGCTAGCAGCTAGCAGCACCACCAACACCAACGAACACAGTAGCAACAAACAAGCACAACAACGACGTGGACAACGACGAATGCCAACAACGGCAGTGGCAACGACTGCAACAACTCCCAGAAAGCACGACAACAACAGACGAGACAACAACAAAAACAACGAGCATCAACTGCAACAGCCGCAGCTGCTCACCGAAAAACAGCAACAGCACCCCCACCACGACCAGTGCTGCCCCTACTGCTACCTCGTTGTTTTCTGGATCTGCGTAATAATAGAGCAGTGGTAATAGGAGTCGTCGCAGTAGTAGCAGCAGCAGGAGCAGCGATAGTAGTAGTAGTAGTAGTAGTAGTAGCAGTAGCAGTAGTGGTGGTTGCTGTTGTCGTGGTTCTTGTAGTAGTAGTTTTTGTAGTTGTGGCAGCAGCAGCAGGAGTAGTAATATTAAAGTCCATGTGTATATATATATATACATATACCTAAAACCTTATAATATATGTAGAGTAAGAACAGCATCGTCTCTAGTACCCAGAGGAAGCGCATGCAGTGCTCTAGAAACCCTTCTAACTGCAAAAGAAAGAAACGGCAAGGACTCTGTTGTCGCTGTGATAAACAGCCAGTCTAACACTTCTACAGTGCTCTAGAGACTCTACATTAGTCGGGCAATGCCTAGTATCATACCTCAGGAAGCAGCCTTGCGATTGAAGTCTGGGGTGTAGTAGGAGCAGTAGCAGTAGCAGTAGAAGTAGCAGGAGCAGGAGCAGTCGCAGTGGCAGCAGCCGTAGCCGTCGCGGTAGCGGCAGCAGCAGCAGCAGCAGGAGCAGTAGCAGTAGCAGTAGCAGTAGCAGTAGCAGTAGAAGTAGGTGTAGGTGTAGGAGTAGGAGTAGCAGTAGCAGTAGTAGTAGCAGTAGTAGTAGTAGTATAGAACTATATAGTAGTAGTAGTAGTAGTAGTAGTAGTAGTGGTAGTAGTAGTAGTAGTGGTACGTAGTAATAGTAGGTACGTATACGTAGTAGTAGTGGTAGTAGAGTAGCCGTCGTCGTAGAAGTAGTACGTAGTACGTAGTACTTATAGTACGTAGTAGGTAGTACGTAGTAGGTGTAGCAGTAGTAGTAGTGTAGTAGTAGTAGTAGTCGTAGTAGTAGTAGTAGTAGTAGTAGTAGTCGTAGTAGTCGTAGTAGTCGTAGTAGTAGTCGTCGTATATAGTAGTAGTAGTAGTAGTAGTAATACTAGTACTAGTACTAGTACTAGTACTAGTAATAGTACTAGTATTAGTACTAGTATTAGTACTAGTACTAGTACTAGTACTCGTACTAGTACTAAAACTAGTAGTAGTAGGAGTAGTAGTAGTAGCAGTAGTAGTAGTAGTAGTAGAGGAGTAGGACTAGTAGTAGTACTCGTAGTACTAGTAGTACTAGTAGTACTGGTAGTGCTGGTAGTACCAGTAGTACTAGTAGTACTAGTCCTACTGGTCCCCACCCCTACCAACCACCTCTCTGACATACTCTTGTAACACACATCCGTTTTACTCGGTATTTACAGTACTTTCGTCATGTAAACTCCAGCTTCGGATTCTGGACTGGCTTTTTTGGGGGGGTGGCGGGGGGGGTGGGGATGATGACGACAGTGTTGCGCAAACACACCAAGCAGTATCACCACAAGAGCCGTTTTACTCGATATTTACAGTACTTTCGTGATGTCGGACTTTGTTACATAGTCTCGACCCCTACTTCTGGACTGTGATGCTGTTCGTTGTTGAAGATGATGATGACGATGGGTTTGGCCACAGGTGGTTGGTAGGGGGGGGGGGGTGGCTAGTAGTACTAGTAGTGCTCGTAGTGCTAGTAGTGCTAGTAGTACTAGTAGTACTAGTAGTACTATGTTGTTCGGTTGTTGCTGTTGTTGGTGTTGGTGGTGCCGTCGTCTTTGTCACTGTCGTGGTTTTTGTCGTTGTTCTTGTTGTTACTGCTGCTGTTGCTGTTACTGCTACTGTCGCTGTCGCTTGGTGTTGGTGTTGCTGCTGTTGCTGTTGCTGCTGCTGCTGCTGGTGATCTTCTTGTTGTTTTTCTTGTCGATGTGAGTTTTCTTGTTGTTGTTGTTGTCGTTGTTGCTGTTGTTGTTGTGGTTGGCGTTGTTGTCGTTGTTGTTGTTGGTGGTGGTGGTGGTGCTTGTGGTGGTGGTAGTGGTGGTGGTTGGTGGTGGTGGTGGTGATAGTGGAGTCGCTTCTGTTGTTGTTGCTCCTGCTGTTGTTGTCAATGTCTCCGCGGCTGTTGCTGTCAAGTCGTGGTTGAGACTGCTGCTGCTACTTCCGCCGACGGTGTTAGTGTTATGAGCCGAGGAGATGACTTCCATGACTCAGCCATGTAATGGACCGCTGCAGCGACGTAGGCCTCAGTCGGCAACATGGTGGGCAGCGTGACGACTACTGCCACTGCGACTACGACGACGACAATTCCTAATAATATTTCCTAATATTATTTATTAGTATTACTACTGTTGCTTCTACTACCACCACTGTCTGCTGCTGCTACTGCGACTGCGGCCGCGACCGCGATCGTACCGCTCCTGCTCCTGCTACAATGCTCTGCCGCTCTGCCGCGCTCCTGCTGCTGCTCCTGCTCCTGCTACACTGCTACCCCTACTGCTCCTGCTCTCCTCCTCTCCTCCTCTCCTGCTCTCCTGCTCTCCTGCTCTCCTCTTCTCCTGCTCTCCTGCTCTCCTGCTCTCCTGCTCCGCTTCAGCTCCTGCTACACAGCTGCCGCTACTGCTGCCTTTACTACGACTGCGACTGCTACGCCTGTTACGTATGATACATCCAGGCATTGCTGGAGGGATCCCTTCCACACAAGCATACCAACAGGACTACTGCTGCCGCTACTACTACTACTACTACTACTACTACTACTACTACTACTACTACTACTACTACTGCAGCACTACTACAAGTACTATACTATTTTACTACTATGCTACCATACTACCATAATACTATAATTACTACTACTAACACCACCACTAGTACCAAGTACTCCGACAACGATCACATTTTTAATCCTACAAAACCTAAGCTGCCGAGGGACTGCGCGCAGCCGCGCTTTCTTTTGGTTGGCGACACCGACCCCGCTCCTGTTGGATGCGTTAGGGTTTAGGGTTTAGGTTTTAGGGTTTAGGGGCTTCGGGCTCGCGAGGGTGTGGAGATTCTGGATAGCTGGGTCTCGCCACTCCAAACCCACATGCTGACTGAGGCCTAGGCCCTGAAACTCGATCCCTTGTGCGGTATCTCCGACACCAGACAGGCAAAAGTGGCTGTGAACATCCCGATCCTGTGACCTGCACTGTGGACCGCAAGAAAAACAACCAGTCGCCAATACTGTGGAGGCCCTACCACGCTGCAAGGTAACACCGAACAAGCGGATTTAATAAAGTTCTAAAGGTATCCTGCCCGTAGACTCCGAAACTCACCAAACGCCACATTCCCGCTTCTTTGATGCAGCCCTGATACATACCTGATCCAGACACCACGAAGTAGTGTGCCTCGGGGCAGGTTTGCATCAAGGGAAGGCAGCGGGAGCTCAATTCAGGGCCGCCCAAAGAGGACCTCTTGTGCCGACTACTGTTAGGTTGTTTAAGAGTAGAGATGCTTCTGCAAGGGTCTTCAAGGACACACCAAAGGTTCTGTTTTGTGAGGTGCTGAACATCGAAGATCCTTCAACTTCGCTGCAGTGAGCGATGTTTGGAACGGGCGTACCCTCGATTTTTTTGTAAATCCTAAATCCTAAACCCCAAACCCGGAAACTCTCAACAGAACTCAAGTCAGTTTCTGAGTTCGTACTATGCAGCAACCCATCCCGACATGTCACTAGACTGCAGCACCTCCGAACTTAAGCTGAATGCGACTTACAGTAGGGTTCTTTTTTCAAGAATAAACCAAGGCCTTACGCTAAGATACCTGGGATGGACACCTTAAGGATTGAGGCCGGATGTCTGCTAAACTCCTAAGGGCGTGGGCAGATGGTTTGGACAGAAGCACCCAAATCCGAAACACTTGTACAACCCTTGTAAGCATAAAGCCTCAACAAACCTCTCTAAACCCTCTGAAGCCTTAAAAAAACTTTACGAGACGTTTCAAAAGCCCGACAAGCCGTCTGCCGCGGATCTTCGGGTTGAGAGTCCCGTGGAAAGTGCTATAAAGGTGCCTTTAAACCCTAAAGAATAAACCCCATAATAGCATTTTTTGGGCAGCCGGCTGAACACCAGGGCTCGGCTAGGCCGTCCATGGATTTCGACAGCCTTTGGTGAGAAAGATGTGGGTTTCAGATCCGCAAACAAAAGCCCTAAATTCCTGAATCAAGAGCCCTAAACTCATGAATAAAGATCCCTAAGTTCGCAAATATGAAATCAGGGGTTCTTCTAAGGGCTTTGATCCTGAGGCCTGAACCACTTGCGACAGATTCCTGAGGGGTTGCCGAATACACAAGTACCACAACTATACTGAACTTAGACCCATAGCAAAAATTGTAATTTTATCTGTTTCTTAGGGATTAAAGGAACCAAAGATGAAAGATTATGTCTAAGTACGCCTAAGACAATATACCACAAGCCCTGTTCCAAGTATTCAGGCTCCTGTAAAAGAGTTGCAGAGAGCATCGTTTGCACTTACATTCACATCATCATAAAAGCAACACGAGCCAAAGGAATGAAAGCAGGGAAACGAGGAAACGCAATTACAAGCAGCGGGAGTAGGAAGAATAGCACTAGTCAGGCTGGGAGAAACAGAGCCCGGAGCTCGAGAAAAAGGACTAAACCCAGAGGGAGGAGGGGGACCAGCGGCAGCAGTGCAGCAATTCAAGGGCGACCCCATAAGGCTACCCCGAATTAGACCTAGTTGTGCTGCAGTCTTGCCCCTTTAAAACTAGTCTTCGGTGAATTTCGGGCCAAAGGCTCAATACTACTGTAGGAGGCCTCTTAAATAAAAAATGCGATTAATCGAAGCAGTCGTCGTCGCCGCCGTCCTCTACTACTACTCACTCCGACGACCACGACCACAAACGCGATCTCGACCAATCCGACGAGTAGGCAATCTGTGAAAACTACGATCTGCCACCACCTTACCAGCACCAGCACCACCGCCACCACCACGACACTACGACGAGGACGACGCGTGCGACAACTGCGACTACGACAACCCGGCGACGACGACTAAGATGCCAACGACGGCTAATACCACTGCTACTGGCTCTGACTACTTCTTGTTGGCATGGGGCTCTTTGTGGGACATGCACCAAGCACATCGACGGGCAAGTGTTTGGAGTTTGCATGCGGGAACGGACAGCATGACTCTCATCGCTGCAACACTGCTACTTCAACGGCCTCATACTGACAAATGAGTTGGAGCAGCTTCATCGCCCAAGCACCCATACCACAAGCCGAGCGACAATGGAGTCTTGTCAGGATCTAGACCATCCTGCTCCTTGATGTCATCACCCAGTAACGCCTGAAGTGGCATTTCCATATACGGTGGAGTTTTAACTGCTTTGGCTGATTCGGCTGAGATCAATCAAACTGTCACAGCTTCGCAGGAACGTCTAGCGGTTTCCGGCGAATGACATGGGGTTCTGAGATGTGGGTGTAAGGAACTGGATACGATGTATTGAATACAATGTCGTTGGCCGTTCGTTAGCGTATAGCTGTAAATGCAAGTCCCACTGAGTCTTGTCAGCCTTCCTAACCCGAAACCCTCAACCCTAAACCATGAGATGTCACCCTAAAGCCGACATGATCCGAGACTCCGAACCCTAAAACATCGTCCTGGCTTCTTCATATTAGGCTTGTTTCTGGTTTAGGGTTTAGGGAATTTGGGAGTATCTGAAACTTCGATTTTGGAGCCTGTATTGCCGTCCCATAGTCTCTGCAGCTGATGATAATATACCAGGAATTGTACCATGCCTTCCACTCAGCACAATGGCACAAAGCACCAACAACAGATCAGGCCGTATGCTCCCCATCCAGGCTTTGCCTGTTGCTAAGCTTTTTTTTGTGTTGTTGGTGGCCTTCTTGGTGTCTGCCAAAACGAGGAACTCCAGCCCTGTCTCAGGTTTGGGGTTCACTTGGCTTCTCAACTTCCCACATGCACCGGAGATTCCAAACCTTGTCACCGAGAGCTTACTGGAGTACCGAGCCTCTCAAACTGAAAGAACAATCTAATGTAGGGGCCTTAATGATTGGAGTAGATTTTTTTTTGGGGGGGTCCTTATTATACTTAAAGTATAACATACCCCAAACCCTATTCAAATTATTAAGGCCCCTACAGTAAGCCTGAGGCCCTCTAAATCTGTAAACCGAATTAACACACTAACACAACAAATGTGAAACCCAAACTCCCTCCCAGACCCTGCATCGAAAAATACACCATGTGCATGCATACATACACACACACAAACACCCTGAAACCCTGAAACGTAGCAACCCCTGAACCCTCCCTTGTGCGGGCCAAGCTCTCTTGCCAAATTCAAAGCAAACGTTCCCACATCTTGGCCTCCGCTTATGTCTAGGGGTAACGTCCATGCACCCTAACCCCTAAACCCTAAACCCTGAACCCTAAACCGCTAGTATGCACCAATACAAAACACCTATCGGAGCCGGTGTCAGGCCAGAGGTTATACAGTACTATGTATGCATAAATATATATGCGAAAAAATGCTCCATATGTCTACGTACATGGAGCCTTTTGGTACGCAAACAAACGTTTTAGATATTCATTCACTCGCAATCAGAGGAAGGCTTCTCACTTGATAGGTATTGGGCTCTATGGGTTCAGGATTCAGGGATGGCTGGATTCTCGGAGTTCGGACATGTGAATGTAACGTGGACAACTCTACTCCCTCTAGAAGGCAGCAACAACAGTTGTGAGATCCCTATACAAGATACATAACCCCAAAAGGCGAAACAATAAACAAGTACCAAAGAGCCTTAGAGATAACCATCTCGTAAAGTGTACTTGACCGAGTAGATTCTCTTGGCGCGCTCTGCCAATATCAGTTGTTTAAGTTATCAGAATAGGGGGGCATGGTGTAGAGTGTAGAAGCAGTCACAGGGCTTCATGCATATACTTTTCTGCGGACGACCGTCGTTTTAGGCTTATCACTCACTAGTTTCTCTTTTTTGTCGAGAAGGGAGGACGGGTTAGGGGATAAGGCCTAGAGTTCATGGTTGGGAGATCCTGTGAAGCCCTGGGGTCTCATTATAGTACATTATCGTGCATTTTAGTACAGTGTAGTACATGGTATTACATTGCAGTACGTTACCGTACATGGCAGTAAATAGTAGATGAAAAATACATCATAGTACATTGTAGTACGTCCTATTTCCTTGTAGTAAGCTTTAATCCATGACAATAAAGTGCAATACACTATACTGCATGACAGTAAGTTAGAGTCATATAGGGGCCTTAATACTTAGAATAGGGTTTTGGGGTAGATTATACTATACCTATAATAAGGACCCCCCAGAACGGTATAGGTAATTACTAAGGCCCCTATATTTTAAATCCCTATAATGGCCCTTATAGACCCGTTTTAAAGGAACCCCATTCCAATTATTTAGGCCCCTACATTACAGTAAACCCCAGAAAGTTGGAAGCCGGACTAAGGCCAAATAGTGCTGGGATTCCATATGCATTACTCTTCAGGATTGAGGCTATTGGGTATCCAACTTTTAGGCTTCCACTGTATTGGGGTTTAAGGTTTAGGGTTTAGGGTCGAGCTTCGAAATCTTGGGTCAAACTACAATGCAAGGAAGTTGGAAGCCGAGGATTGAGGCTATGGGGTTTTCAACTTTTGGGCTTCTACTGTACATGTTTCAAAAACTGGGGCCGACACAGGAACTGTCGCCATTGAAGATGGCCACCCCTGCGACCTCGGAAGACCAGGGAGTCAGGGTTTAGGGTTTAGGGTTCAAGGCTTCGGCTTCACGGTGCATTGAGTAAGGATTTAGGGTTTGGGTTTAAGGTTTAGGCTTCTAGATTTACGGGTTCTCAAGTTTTAAGTTTGAGGCTTGGAGTTTAGGGATGTTCGCAGGTCACCGAACCCTCAGCGCTAGCTCCCAATTCCGAAGCCTGACATCCTGAACAGAAGCAAAGACCATACTTAGCTGATACGACAGAAGTCTATATGTCCATCTGCCCAAATAGTATATACTTTGGCCTTAAAGTACTCCCTATATAAGTAGATTGGGCCCAAAGTTTAGACTATTTGGGCACATGGACCCTTAAGGAAAAAGCCCTAAAATATCCGCAAGACCTGGGGCGGGTACAGGCAAAGGCCAACTTGGGCAGAAAGCAGGCTGCAAGAGAATTCAAACGGAGCTGGGTTTAGGGTTTAGGCCCCTTCGTTTCTGAAACTCTGCCAAACATCTGCATCTGCATGGTCTTGCTCCGACGAAGAGTGTCAGTGCGTGGTCTTCAGCACTCCTAACCGTCAAGCCCTCTGCCCAGATGCGATCTCACCTCATACGATGGTAGGATACCTTCGGTACGAGTACTATCTTGTGTATCCCTAAACCCTACACGGCCCTACAGCCTAAACACATACAAGCCCTTCAGGAAGTCAATGGCTTGCCGGGGATCCACGCCCCTTCTTTGACCCACACGGCCGTGACATGTGGCGGAGTCGAAGCCATCTCTACTCTCCACGTTGGGAGAGCACCAACCAACGGACCAAGGCTGTGTTCTGGTACCTGACTCTGGGTTAGGGACAGGGGTCCAGTCGCTGACCCAAAACTTGAAACGAAATTGCGGCATGGCACCTTTCTCGGCACTCGGAGTATACATTACCGCACATGTGTACTAATCTTCGCATGAGAAGTTCGTTTCGAAAGAACAGCCGCGGAACACATCCTCATGCGCACTCATTCTTAGACGCCTTGGTTCCGGAAGCCAGGACCCAGGTCTAAAATCTTCTCTGCTGCCATCAATAGCAGTCACTAGCAATGCCACGATCACAATCACCACCAGCACATAATCACCGTCGTCGTCGGCGTCCTGGTCCTCCTCATCATCATCATCAACAACAAAAACAGCAGTACAGGCAATCATCATCATCATCATCAGCATCGTCATGATCACCATCATCATCATAATTGCCATCACCAGCACAAAGGCGGTATCACCAGCGCCACCAGCATCATCAGTGAATAGCTCAGTATCACCGTGCAGAAGCAGCAGCAGCAGCACCACCACCACCACCAGAAGCAGCAGCAGCAGCAGCAGCAATCACAGCCATCAACATCGCTGCCACCATCACAATCAAGCCGAACATCGCCAGGGCACTCACCGTCATCACCATCATCGTCGTCATCACCATGACAATTTTCATCGCCAGCACCATCAACGTCACGGCATCATCATCATCATCATGGTTTTGTGTGTCGCCACCATCTTAAAGGCCAAGAAGATGATCGGAGCGAACCTGATTTATGGTACATTGCTCGTGGCACAATGAGCTAAGCAGTGCCTCGAGGCGTGTGGCAGCTGCGCTTCGTCCACCAGACCAAGCTCGATTTTTCTGACACTTTGCGAGCAACATGTGAATTGATGCATCTTTGCAGTTAATAGCAAGCCCAGTGATTCAAATGGCTCGCTACGGCAGAAAAGCAACGCCTCGTTATATGTACTTTTAACATGTCTCCCTAGCTGAACCGCTCGTGCACAACCCCAGACCGCTTTGGTGCTTCTTCCGCTCGGTTGCCGACTGGGAACCGTGAAACACGACTTACTTGGCTTTCAAGAGTATTCTTCGTTTGGTTTGGCTTTAAGGTTTGATGTTTGGGTTTAGTTAGTTTAGTTGTTCAGACCCAGAGTTAAGACCCTAAACCCTTACAGTAGAAGCCCAAAAGTTGGAAACCCAATAGCCTCAATCCCCAAGAGCAATATATAGGGAATCCCAGCACTATTTGGCCTTAATCCGGTTTCCAACTTTTTGGGGTTCACAGTAGACCCCCAAACTGTAAAGTTTAGACAGGCCCTACGGCCGAGTTTTGGGCCACCCTAACAGCAGATCTCCAGAGCATGAAGATAAATCATCCCACGCTCAAGACAGTGAAGCCGTCTGTGTAAATCAAGCTCTCTAAGTAATACAGAGGCCAGAACATTACAGTATATGATACATATATGGGTGGTTGGACCCAAAAAGGGACCCTAATTTTGACAACCACCCATATGTATATGCTTGTTGCACCATGCCATGCTGCGGGTTCCTTAGTGTAGTTAAAGCATCCCGAACCCTGTCCAGTTATTCCGCCCCCCCCCCNCCCCCCAAGGTATCTGTATCTTCCCGTTGTGCTCAACCCAGAGCCCGGCTCAAGCCCTCCACTCCGCAAAACATAGACACTTGGAGGTTCATGGGTAGTTAGAAGTGGGCTTATAAGTAAGGTAACTGTAGTTATAATCCATATTAAGGGACTTAGAACTCCACTTATAACTACCCATGAACCTCCAAGCAGATGCCGAAAGGTTCGCCCCTTCCTGCGGTTCAATGCAACTGTAACTTATTAAGGGGCTAGTTTGGGACGTAGTCCTATTACAACTTCACAGTTGAATCTACGAGCACCCAGTACAAGCGGAGCCCTATGAGCATACTGAGAGACCTACACACTACACGCTACTTTAGCCCTGAACCCTAAACCCCCTAAACCCTAAACTTTGCAAGAAGCCCAGGCCGTGTGCCTAAGCGCTAGGCGGTCCTTTGAATTCACCCCAGGCTTGTCCGGTGAGACCATCCTCAGAGGTTTAGGGTTTAGGGTACTGAACCCATGGATGGTGATCATGGTAAACATGTAAAACAAGTATAGTCGGCATATAGTCGTAGGGCCATTAAGGCTTCTGTAGGGATTTTGGGGGAGCCATAGGGTGGCCAGGGTAAACAGTATAGCTCATATACTTACAGGCTCTTTTAAAGGTTCTATAAGAGGCTGGGGTGGCATTGATGGCAATGGCGATGACAGGTATATGAACAGGGCTTTAGGAGCCGAAGTGTTTAGGGTTTAGGGTTTAGGGTTTCGGGGACAGGTATATGAACAGGGCTTACGATGTCGAGTTCCGGAGGATGAAGGCTGAGGTTTTGGAGGTCATGAGAACGGCTTCACAGAATTACCACAAGCATCGGTAAGGCTTGCTGGGTTCGGGTTTAGGGTATCATCGTGACCATGACCATGTCGCATGGTTAATGATGGTAAGGAAGATGATGGTGGCATGACGATGATGACAAAAGTCTCGGTAGCTTGGATGACTGTGTTCGGAGACTAAGACTATACGAACCGTATAGTACAATGCAACAGAACTCTATAAGGCATTGCACATAACTACTCAGTTACTACATTACTACATTTATACGGAAAAGCTCCCGAGGCACCGGCAAAGATCCACATGAAGAAGATCGCGATCATGGCCAAGCGCCCATTGGCAAGCTCAGCATTCAGGGAGCGCCTCAACTGTTTGTGAGGCGGGCAGGGAAACACTAAACGAAGCTCCAAGTCAAAATCAAAGTCCTTAGGAGCTAAGCCCTAAACCCTAAACCTCAAAACCCTCCACACTGCAGGGTTTCTTGGTTTAGCCCCGTGTCTTGTTCAGTTCGGCTTTGGGGATCCGGATTGCAGGTTCAGCGTCATTAGGCAGCACGTTCAGTCAACATGAGCTTTCTCGATTCAAGCCCAGGTGCTGACTGCATTTCGTACTAGCGCAGACTTGGGCTGAGGGGTATCCGAGCATCCCCAGCGAATTTCGCAGCAAAGCAAGGCTCACTCAGCTTTCGGGTTGGCTTGAAAGGGATGGTGCCCGAACCTCACTCTCTGAAGGCCCGGATACACAACGAGCCCTATTCTAGGTCTTAAGGCAACTTGTTCCCCTCAGCCCCAATCAACCCTTTATGGAAACCTTGCATAGAGAAAGCTGATACAAACCCCGTAAAGAAATTTTGTAGGACCCCTTACGGAAACCGTAGAGAAACCCCGTCAAGAAACCTCATAGGACCCTTCAAAAGGGAGCCCTCCGTCCTCGAGCTGAGGCCCAGACTTGCGCTTCTCGGGATCCACAATCATCCTCTCAGAGACTCCAGTATCCCTTAATTAAGGAATATTCCATAAGTCATAGTAGGATCCCTAATATGATTTAAGGAACATTCCTTAATTAAGGGATATTGGAGTTCCTTGGCTGGTGACCCACATCGTTAGAAGTTGGAGTTTCAGGGTTGTAGGGTCTAGGGCTTATGAATAGTCGTTTTTTTCGGTGGCTCAGGGCTTCTTATGCTTTGTTCCGGGGGGGCTTAGGGTTTAGGGTTTCCCCCAAATCGTTATAGAGTTCAGGAATTACCTATAGTCTCCATTGGAGTTCCCATTTTAGGTTTAACCAGTGTTAGACTAAGAGACTAAGATCCTATAAGGTACCCCCAAAAAAGAACTACAATTTAATGGAGACTACAGGTAGGTTCTATTAGACATTATGGTATTTAAAATAAAAGCACCACTCCAGGCTAAGGGCCCTCGAGTCGACGACAATGTGCCCGTTTCTTTCGGGGTTTAGGTGTTCATCAACCAACAATCCCACCCGCCAGCAGGGAACTGCCTATGTGATGGTTTCTAAAGCTGGAGCATGCATTTCTACCTGCCGTATCTGTCTGAAGTTACGTTTGTTTGCCTGCTTGCTGTCCTTTAACGATTGCCTTGTAATCTCCAGAACGTTTTGCAGACTTTCGCTGAAACAGGCAGTTCAGCATGCGAAGTTTATGCCGGATGGAAACAGGCATCCCAGTTGTCGTACCTCCTCAAGTGTTTTCATGCTTCGTACATTTGATTTTCCTTTTCTCTCCTCGCATCTTGATTGGCTAATATTGCTTACCCTAACTCTCAACGAAAGTAAACTCAGTAAACTCCACAACTGCAAATGACACGAATATCCTACACCACTACAGAAGAAATCGCAGGGCTCGGATTATCTGGGATCCCTGCGTGCCGGGCAGAATAGCGAGGCGCCCCTGGGGTGCTGGCTAAGGAAGCTGATGAGATTTTTGGCTGTTCTTACAGGACATTCTCGGGTAGTCTAGGCTTTCGGGTGCGGGGTTCCGGGTGCGTATTGGGGGGTTCAGGGCTGTTGAAGTTTCTAGGCTTTAAATCACATTACGGGTTTGCACTGGGGCTTTGATGGGGTCTGCTTGGGAGGTTTATAAGGGAGTTTCCAAAAAATAGTGGACCCTAATATAGTACCCTAAATAGTAGGATCCTTATTATAAGGACCCTCGAAATAAGGTACCCCGAATTTTCTGAAACTCTATAAACCCTTAACCCTTATACATAGAGCCCTTAAACGGAACCCTTATAGTACCCTTATAGTAACCCTTTAAAGGAACCCGGAAACTCCCATAAGGCACAAGTGAAAAGAAACATGCATTGGGGTTGCGACAAAGGATTTTTGTTGCGAGGCTTCGGGTTGCTACGGGATGTTTAAAATCCGAGTACGGCTTCAACCAACCCTAAACCCTAAACCCTAAATCCCAAGCCCCAAACCCCAAACCCTAAACCACTAACCCGTGTCAAGCCCTAAATTAAATCCTAGGATGGGTTTAGGGCATGGCGCTCGATGCTCAGATTGTAGGATGGATTCCTGTGGCAAACTGCTCATACCAGGGCCTTTACAATTAGAATACGGGTTTGAATATTCTTGAACAAGTATACAAGAAACCCTAAGGAAGAGCACTACAAGCTTTTGCGAGCTCTGCAGTATGGGGTGTTTTTGCTTGGTGTTCAATTTCATGGACTTTACATCCTAAACCTTAAACCTCTAAACCCAAAACCCTAACCTGTTGTCGGCCTGCAACAGTTCTGTGAGGCCCTCTCAAGGAAAGAACAAGCGCCCAACGAAGGACTTGGACTTTGGGTCGAGCTGTGATGAAAAAGGGGCCTGAAGAATAAGAATAGGGTTTTGTGCTCCTTTAAAGTATACCAATGAAGCTAACACAGGAAGTTGAACCTCGCGTGAAACAGTACCTCAGACCTGGCATTTGTTGGCTTACGGTCCTGTGGCACCTGTGGCTTTGTGCTCTGGGGTTATCAGACTCAAACTCATCGCCCAAAACCCGGAGTCAAAAACCGCAGACCCGATCCAAAGCCAGACGAAACCCAGAACCTTGCTACAACCCTTACAGGAACCCTTACTTACAGGATCATTGAACTTATAGTAACCAGGCCTACAAGTAAGGTAACTTGAGCTACATACTTAGCAAGTTAGCCAGAGCACCGATGTCCTTACGTACTAAGTCAAGGATCAGACTCCCCCGAACCTCCGATAAACCGCATGATAGAGCCGTCTTGCAGAACTTTCTCGAATTCCTACAGGAACCCTTCCACAACCCTCAACCGGCAGCGCAATGAAGCGCCATACATCACCTTGAACCCTGGATCTTAAAGCCTGAACCCTACTAGGGCCCCAAAAAAGCACATAAGCAAAACTAAGGTTGGGGATATCCCGTATAAACCCCCCTTATAATGAAGCCCAATAAGGTAGGGATACCCCTATAAAATGCCGATGCTTGTGTGCCTTTTGGGGTCCCTACTTAAACCCGGACACAGGAAACCTGAACCCGACACCATAGACCGTTTACAGCCTAACTAAGCCCTACATGTACAAACTAAACCCTCAAACCTGGGCCTTAAACCCCCCAAACCCTAATAATGGACCCTAAACCCTAACCCTGGCCCTAAACCCTAAACTTTAAACCCTAAACATTAACCCTAAACCCTAAACCCTAAAAGACTCCGCACCGTCAAGTTTGACCCAGGCACACGGTAGTAGTTTCCCGGCTCCGTGGGATGCTGGGGCCTCAGCAAACACCGAAGACCGGTAGGGTAGGGTTTAGGGTTCAGGGTTTAGGGTTTAGGATGGTTTAGAGCTTATAAGGTTCAGGGTTTAGGGTTTAGGATAGTTTAGGGCTTATAAGGTTTAGGGTTTAGGGTTTAGGATGGTTTAAGGCTTAGAGTTTGGGTTTAGGGTTTAGGGTACACGATGGTTTAGGGCTTAGGGTTAGGGCTTTTTAGGCTTCAGCGTTTAGGGTTTGGGATTTACCCCCTTGGCCGCTAAGGCAAAGAGGTCCTTTGCAGTTTCGGCTTGAATTCGGCTTTCGGGTCTAGGGTGGTTGTACTTACCTACTTGTCGGGTATCATGGGGAACCAAAGGATAACCTTTTTCATTATATAAGGACTAAATAGGGAGTATACTACCCCAAAAGGTTAAAGGTTACCTACTCGCTGCTAGGCTTAGAGTCTAGGGCGTTAGGGATCCTGCCGGGTTTCGGAGATCAGGATCCAGTGTTTTGAGGTCTAGGGGCTGTGGTCTTAGGGGCTTGGACCTATGCTTTCTATGGCCTACCTGTAGCCGAAAAGACCCACCTTTTGACGGAGCTATATATAGAAATCATAGGAACCCTAAAACGGTAGGTCTTTTCTACAGGTAGGGCCCACAGAGTATCGTTAACCCTCCTGTCCGAAGACTCAAGACCCTGGTCTCTGGTAAAGGTTTAGTTTACCTATAGTCTCCATTGTAGTTCCTTTTGTTGGGTATCCAAAATCTCTATTATAGGATCCTAACCATAAAACTGGTTAACCAAAAAAGGGAACTACAATGGAGACTATAGGTAGTGCTTATAGTTTGGGGTGCCCATATATGCTCTAGAGCAGTCTGCATGGAGTATTTAGAGCTCAGGCGCTCGGCTTTGAGTCAGCGGTTTCCCAGAGACTCCAATATGCCTTAATTAAGGAATATTCCTTAAATTATGGTAGGGTCCCTAATATGATTTAAGGAATATTCCTTAATTAAGGGATATTGGAGTCTCTGGGTTGGAGCTCAGGAGCTCAGGGGTTGGTGCAAAACCCTAAAACGGCTCTGGGTCTACGCCATGGAAGATGCATTGTGCGAAGGATTTCTATAAGAACTTGCGAACATACTGAACCCCTAAAATGAGACTATAGGTATACCTATAGTCTCAATTATAGTTCCTTGTTTGGGTTACGGTTTAGGTCCCTAAATATAAAGCTGCTATTAAACCAAGAAAGGAAGTACGATGGAGACCATGGGTGATTAAGTCCCTTCAACAAGAAGCGTGGTAACGCCCTGTAGGTCCGAAAGGGCTTCTGACCGATCCCTGCCTTCGAGCTGTACAGCTACGACGATGCAGCCCGAAGCAAAGTGCTTTGTAGGTAACACAGGGTTTCGGGGTTTCGGGGTTTAGGGGTTTAGGGTGATTAAGGTGTTTAGGACTTGGGGCTTAAGGCTTATTGGCCTTCTGATGCACCGGTGCTTTAAGGCAACTCGAAAGATACGGCAAGCCCTGCCCGAAAAAGCTATAACCAATCCTGACCACGGCTAAGGCATGCACGTGTTGATGAGGATCTCATACATGCCACACCAGGCCTCGTCCGAACACCGCGAGAGCGCCAAATCAACGACTGAGCGTTTAGGGACTCAGGTTTTCCGGATGAGGGGTGTTTTATTTGGGAATTTCCGAAAATAGGGGACCCAAATATCGCACCCTAAGTAGTAGGATCCTTATTACAAGGACCCCAAAATAAGGTACCCCTAATTTTCGGAAACTCCCATTTGGAAGGCATTGTGGGGACTAGAACAGTAGCGGTTTTCAATGGTCAGAAGGCTAGTCATGTCAGCTAACACACATGCAGTGGAATCTACAAATGCCCTTAAAGCAAACTGCTAGTAGTGGCAGGCAGATCCTAGATATTAAACAAAATCTCCGGAAACAACCCTGCCTGTAGCCGAAAAGACCTACCTTTTTAAGGAACTATCTATATAGAAATCATAATAAGGAACCCTAAAAAGGTAGGTCTTTTCGGCTACAGGTAAACCCTAAACCCTAAACCTTAAGCACTGACATTGTCAGGCACCTTCTTTGAAATCAGCACGGAACCCAGGAACCCCACCGACCGCAGCTACCAAACATGAGATATTCACCACTTCAGCATGGGCACCCCCAGGGGGGTTCCTTTAAAGGGTTACTATAAGGGTAAGGGCTCTATATATAAGGGTTTATAGAGTTTCCGAAAATTAGGGGTACCTTATTTTGGGGTCCTTATAATAAGGATCCTACTATTCAGGGAAAATTTAGGGTACTATACCAGGGTCCCCTATTTTCGGACACTCCCACTTCAGCATGGGCACCTCCAGGGGCGACGGCGCGTGAGACGTGAACAGGATGTGATGTTGTTTTCCTTACGGTTGCGGAGGCTCTTCCAACGGAAGTTCCTCAGACGAATTAAACCCTAGACACCCTTGATTGCACCACAAACCCTTGACCGGCTCACTTCTCCGCAGGGCCCTTCTTGAAGCCAGTGTTCCTGGGCTTTAAGTAACCAGGGAGAAAAAAGTATAGTATAAACGTTTATTCCTTAATGGTTCCTTTAAGAAAAAAGGTATTAAAGTATGGTACTCCAAAGCCCAGATTCCTCGACAGCCACAGAAGCAGGGCCATGGGTCCAAAATTTGGGAGTGTCGGATTCGAAACGAACCCGGCGCTCAATGGATCTATCAACTTCTTGCTGTGCGCTTGCGCACTCATGTCTAGTAAAATTTTACAGTAAAATCATATGATCTCAAACAGGGAGGAGTACTCTCTCGCACCACTCGCCGACGGGTATGACCCAACTTGGTCTGTGTAAGTGTCATGTTTGTCGAGTGGTCCTCTTTAATCGTGCTCGTCGAGGCACCCATACGAGTTTTCAAAATTGCATCCAAAATTTTGCCATCTGGAGGCAAGGCCAACACGCCGCAATCCATCATTGCACTTTCTTGAGAGGCATTTGGCATGGTCGGTTTAGCAATCCAATCCTTCCCTTTGCTCCCCCGCAGCAGCCAAACAGGGCCAGCAGGAGCCCAATGAATTAGTATTGGTTTGAAGATTGGTCCATGAAACTTTCTGATACAAGAGGATCACCTCTGGCTTTCACCGAAGCACGGCAAGCGGGTTCGGGCAGGGGGCGGGTGAAGAGAGGGGAGCTTAATTTCTACCTTCTCTACGAGTCTTTGCTTGTAGAATCTTGCCGTTCAGCCAGCCAATGAGCAAATACAGGACGTAACACAAGAAACGCCAAGAGCTGCTTCGTCAAGAAGTTGTAGCGATTCTTGCAAGCCCGGAATGCTCAAACCGATCTCAGCCGAGCATCCACAGCGTGCTGTGAGCATAGTAGCCCTTCATGCGCTCTGTGTCATCGCTCCTGAAGCATGCAGGAACAGGGCTTGGCCCAAAGTGTAGGGCTCAGTCTTGCCCAAGAAAACGGTAGGATACCTGTTGTTCGGTGCGGTTCTTGCATTCAAGTTGGGAGGTTGTGGCTTAAGAGGCTGCGGGTGTCAGTCTTGGCTGGGCTCATTTGCTTCGAATCCGTGCTTTCAGCTGAGAGCGTCTTTTAGCAGGTTTAAGGTTTAGAGGCTACTACGACTAATTATTCGTGTAAAGGCTTACCATAAGGACAATGGGAAAAGGAGTCATAGCAACGCTTGTATTAAGGAAGCCTACGAAATAGTATTCCCTAAGGGTCCATGTACTCAAATGGTATATTACATTGACCTCAAAGCCCATATAGGGCCTACTTTAAGGCTAAAGTATATACTCTTTGGGTACATGGGCCCTTAGATGCTAAAACCCAAACCCTTATGGTACCCCTACCCTCAAAGGAGCCCTATTTGGAAACATGGACCCTTAGGTTTTGGGGCCCACTGTACTATAATTATAGCAAGGAGCCCCAAAAATAGTATTGGTAATTATTTAGGCACCTTTGTTTTCGGGATAGTATGGCAGTTTCCGAAAATAGGGGACCCTAATATAGTACCCCAAATAGTAGGATCCTTATTTTAAGGACCCCAGAATAAGGTACCCCTAATTTTCGGAAACTCCCGTATTGGTAATCATGGGGAACATGAAACCCTAAACCCTAAACCCCTAAACCCTAAACCCTAAACCCTACCCAAGACCCGGGTTTTCGAAACCCAATGCTCTGAACCTGACGGAAGCTGTGAACCGTAGACTGCCTGGTTCTTAGTAGGGAATCGGGTTCCTTTATAACACTATATGGGCTACTATAAGGGTTATAAGTAGGGAATGGGGTTCCTTTAAGGGTTACTATCAGGGCTACTATAAGTAAGGGTTATAAGTAGGGAATGGGGTTCCTTTAAGGGTTACTATAAGGGTTAGTATAAGGGTTATACTAGAGGGGTTCAGGGTTCTTAGTAGGGAATGGGGTTCCTTTAAGGGTTAGTATAAGGGTTATACTACAGGGGTTCAGGGTTCTTGGTAGGCTGTCTGGTTCTTAGTAGGAATGGGTTATAGGGACTACTATAAGGGACCCTTCAGGGACTATCATAGGGATCCATTCCCCCATTCCCTACTAAGAACCAGGCAGTAGAACCTAAATACTGAACCTGTTTTGGCAAACACTAAACGTAACACTGGAACGCTAGGTCTTCAACCCCCGAACAGCCTCCACCCTAAACTCCAAAAAACTGCCTGAAAACCCTGCACCCTATGTTAAGCCTCCAAAGGATCCTAGAAACCCTAAACCGTAACCCCCCCCCCTCTCCCCCAAAACACAAAACCCCGACCTCACACCCTGAGCTCTAAACCGACTGCGAAACGCCGAGACAAAGCCGAGCCGCTGCTTCCGCTGGACATTGCTCATGCCTTGCCTTGTTGATGGTTTAGGGTTTTAGGGTTCAGGGTTAGGGTCTGGGGTTGAGGGTTTAGGAATAGGATTGAGTGTTGTGGGGCTTGGGATTAGGGTTCTAGATTTTTGCTGGCAGGGCTTCTGGATTTCAAAAATGCCTTGTAGGGTTTACGGGGCTTATTGGGCTCATAAAGGGTTGGGATTTGGGGTTTAGGGTTTTGACGCTTGCTTTTCGGGCTCCAGGATTTGGGTCTTTGTTCTCAAAGGGTCTGGGGTTGAAAGTTCCTGCATTTACATGTTCCCACGAAACCGAGCGACTTACTCCCTGTCGAGGATGCAACGCAAGAAACACAATCCTGGACCGTCATCAAACTCATGCCATGAAACCCCCAAATCGCCTAAGTTCACTCCTACAGCCCGAACCCTCTAAGAACTTCATTTCAACAGTGCACCGTAAACCTTATTAATAGAATCGTGTAGATCCCCATAGGCCCGTGATTACCCTGAAGCCCAGTGTGAGACCCTACCAAAAAACACAAATTGTCACAGCCGCACCCTATAACTCCTTCTAGGATCGGATAGAAGCCTTATAGATCCTTATGAACTCATGTTACCCCGTAAACCCTACAAAAGCCAAAACCTCTCACAGCCGGACGGCTCTATATATGGGAGTTTCCGAAAATTAGGGGTACCTTATTTTGGGGGCCTTATAATAAGGATCCTACTATTTAGGGTACTATATTAGGGTCCCCTATTTTCGGAAACTCCCATATGAAACCCCTAAACCCTGAGAGCCCTGGGCCCCTAGGCCAATGCACGCCTAAACCCATTGCAAGATGGGTTTAGGGTTTAGGGTTTAGGGTTTGACACAAAACGACAACTCTCCAAGTACCTAATTAACATATACTCTCCCGAATACTAATCTAGGAGCCTGATTAAGAAACCTTGGGCCTTTATTAGGGTTCTTTATATGAATATCCGATTTTGGGGTTATAGGCCCAGGGTTTCTTAATCAGGTTCCTACATTAACCTACAAAACTACTATCTTAAACCCAAATACCCAGCTATTGGATCCTTCGGACCCTTTGGGTCACAGCCGGATGGCTCGAGCTCGAGGATCCGCCGTCTTAGTTCCTCAGCGCGCGCCTGCTGCGGAGGTGTGTTTGGGGGGTTCAGGGACTGGGATTTATGCAGTCGCAGGTTTAGGGGCTAGGGTTTAGGATTTAGGACTTGGGGTTTAGAGCCAGGAGGCTCAGGATTAGTGTCAGTCTCAGATGGGGACTCTATATCGGCTAAAGGTATTTGGCTTGAGGTTCGGATTCTGCGGCATGATGGTTTGTTGTTACTCTAATCTGAGGAGTTGCTGACAGCTGGAGGACAAGCTGGTTGGGTGCAGGTTGGCTCCTGGAGTCTGTCCCAGTGAGACAAATTCTTTCCCATCTTCAAACCTAAACCTAGGTTCCTGAGTAGCCCCTTTATAATAAGGGTACCCTTTTTCCTACTCTTTGGTTTTAATACGGGAACCCAAAACTAAAAAGGGCAAAAGGGCGCTACTCAGGAACCTAGAAACCCTAAACCTGCTAGACTCCAGAGCCACATCTCCTCGATCATCTCAGGGATGTTGAGCTTCGAATAGCGATGAAGCTTCGCATGTCTCGATCCCCGGCTCAACCCGAGAAATGATCCCCAGTGGGTTTAGGGTTTGGGTTCTGGGGTTAGTTAGGGCCGAGGGAGATGAGGATATGGACTTGAGGATATAGGCATGTTGGGTACTGCCCCTATCCTGTAGCAGTGTACATTGAAGACCATATTAAGGGCTACAGCTGTTTAGAGCATAAGCACTATTATCCAACTGTCGCAGAGTGTGCGGGGTGATACCCGATAGAGATGGTGTATGATTCAAGGCAAAGACTCATGACGCCTACAGACAGAGCTTTTCCGTCTTGAGTTCCTGTACTGGGGCAAAGATGGATGCTCTTGTGCAGCGTGATGCACAAAATCTAACCACCAAGACAAACCCCAAAACACTATCTTTGTGCCTCAGTCTGCATCCCATCCGACAGCCCCCAGGGTTTTTTTAAGGCCTGGGATTTGTGGCTTAGGACTTGGGGCTTAGGGCATATTTTCTACACATCTCAAAACTGCAAACCCGACATGCCCTGTGCTCAGGGGGTTTAGGTTCCACCAATCAAGGGACCTGGGCATCCTGTGACTCATCGCCGGTCACAAGGAAACGGTTGTAGTCGGGTGCCTCAGCTTTGGGTGGGGAGAAGAGGCTTTGAGAGCTTAGGGTTTGAGGTTTAGAGCTTGAGGGTTTAGAGTTTAGGGCTTCAGGGTTTAAGGTAACCGAATTGCTTAGGGTTTGTGGTGCAAGGGACCTAGATAACAAACTGATGAGGATTTTGTTGGGGCTACAGTACCGGTACGGTTTACTAAGTATCAGTATTAGTATAAGGCCTTGCAAGAAGAGTCCTCGGTTTAGCTGTGTGAATTTTAAAACATGCTGGACCTGAATCTTCAAGCAGGACCCCGATAGGGGCCGTCATATGATCCCTATATGAGCTCCTATCATCGCGAGGCCTATGCTGCCTGTAGCTCATGAACCTCACCCCAAACAATCGAAAACTGTATGGTTCAGAACAAAGGAGCACCATGGTAGTGCCAGTTGAACTGGCACACGCAGTGGGTTTCTGGAGTCATCGAACCCAAGACCGTGCTAACCGCGGCTGGAACGTCCTGCAACAAAATGGCTACATGTTGAAACTTGCGTGGTTCAGCGCTCGATGTCTGAAGCAAAAGGTCAGAGGTTTAGGCTTGAAGTGTTGCGTGCCGAATGGGCTTGGTTGAAAAAGGCCCAAGATATTCCTCAGTAGAACTACTAATGAACCCGCACTTGAGACCCGTCTGTCCAGGGTCGTTCCTGATTGAAACTGATTCCCTCTCTTCAACAAAAACACCTTCACCTGCTATATACATCCACAAACTGAACCCTACAGCATCCTATGTGAACGGAACAAGAGTCAATTGGTAAATACATCTCGCATCATAAAGCCTGGAGCGGCAGTCGTACACCCTAAACCTTAAATCCGTGGCTGACAGATGGGTAGTTGTCGAAACTATGGTCCCTTTTGGGGGTACCCTAAATAATAGGTGCCGTATTATAATAGGGACCCCAAAAGGGACCATAATTTTGACAACCACCCAGATGGCTCTCCAGGAAACCGAACAATCGACGCAGGCTTTCGGTTGCTCTTGTACTCTCTACAGCTCGCTCGGCCCCTGGCCCAAACTCCAAACAGTGAACCCCATAAAGCACAGAACCGTGAATACCACGCATTCGACCTCTCGGCCTGATAGGCACCGATGTGAAGCCTCCCTTCATGTGCAACCCGAAAACCCGATCCGTTCTGGAGCGAGCCTTGCTTAGGGCTGCTTAGGGTTTTGTTTGCCCAAGCTCCAAGGGGCCGGGAAAGGCTCAAACCTTGGGTTGGGAGTTTCCGAAAATTAGGGGTACCTTATTTTGGGGGTCCTTATTAATAATAAGGATCCTATACTATCTAGGGTACTATAGTAGGGTCCCCTATTATCGGAAACTCCCGTTTCGGTTTCGGAGTTGAGTTTCTGGTGCCTTGGTCGTGAATGCCGAGAACGGATTCCGGAAAGGTTCAGGATATAGGGTGTTTGGAGTTCAGGGAAGCCCAAAAAGCTGCCTATCTAAGGAATTGTAGACGAACAAACCATAATAAGGAACCGCAACCAGGTAGGTTTTACTCTCTTCTTCAACAACCGGGCCCCAAAAAGTTCAAGCTTTCTAAGATAGAGCTAATATATAAGGCCAAAAAGTTTAAAGTTCCCCCGTTCACTGTCTAAGATTAGGACTTGGGCGTAGGTTTCGGTTGCAGGATTCAGGTTGCATGTGACTCACAGGACCTTGGGCTGAATCTTGTGCTGTGGGGTTTAGGGTTTAGGGTTCAGGAGAGTTCAGGGTTTAGGGTTTAGGAGTTTAGGTTCAGGAGAGCTTCAAACATAGCCCTTTTTGGGGTAACCAGGCTAAATCACATTGCTTTCTTAGTGTAGGCCTGACCACGGCACAAGTTCTCCAAGAGCAGCTACAGCTCAGTGTGGCACATAGCGGCTTGAAACAAAAGCATTTAGAACAATAATTCTGGACGGCATTGGCATTACACCTATTATTTGAGGCATCCCAATTCAGGAGTAATCCAAAACAAGAAATAATTCTTCTAATTACTCTGGCCCCCCTGTGCTCGGGTTTAGGAACCGCGTTTAAGGTTTAGAGCGTAGGCTCTCTGACTTGGGATACAAAGAGGTTCAGGGCTTAATCCCAAGACTATACCCCAAAACCGACCTTGAAGCATTCAGAATGAGGAACCCTCAAAACATAGGTTTGCTCAGATCAAAGCAGCCTGCAATAGAAGCCAAAAAGTTGGAACATAATTGTCCTCATACCCTTAAGGTAAAGTATAGGGGATCCCAGCATGAATCATCCTAAATCCATGTTCCAACTTTCTGGGGTTCACTATAAAGCTTAAACGTCGAGGCTTCGTTGAGGGTTTCGTCCTGGACGTTGCGGAAGGTGAACTGGTATCTGTAGTCGTGGAAGACGTGGTGGCCTCGGCCCCGTACTTCAAGGTTTAGGGCCTTAGGGGGTTTAGGTTTTAAGTTAAGGGTTTAGGGTTTAGGGGTTTAGGCTTTAAGGGGCGGGGGAGGTTTAGGGCTTATAGAGTATAGAGTGCAGGGCTTATGAGGCTCAAAAAGGTTCAAAAGTTGAGGGATTCAGGATTTCGGGTTTAGGGACTTAAGGTTGAGGGATTTAGGGTTTGTTAGATTAGGGCTCAGAGTTTAGGGTTTTGGGTTCGCCGTGGAGGACGAGCAGCAAAAGACAGGATCTAACGTTGCACAACGTTGCCTAGCCTGTACTGCGAAGACCTCAAACCGAATCATACTGTACGGGATAGCTCAGGACCCTAAATCCATGTAGCACTCACGGCCGAAACCCTTCAAAACCTGCAAACCCCTGAATTCCCACCCGAAAAAGCCAAGAGCCTGCACCCCTTTACCCCAAACGTGAAACCTGGAACAAGCCCCGCACCTCACAGGTGTGAATCTAAACGTGATGCTTTTTTCTGTTGTTCTGGGATTGCAATATGCCTGCAAAATCCCGCAAAAAGGGCTATCTGGGACATGCCGGGGTGATGGTTCCTTCAGCGGCCAACAATCACATTGACTACCACAACCAGATGTTGGATCATGTGGGCGTACGTACACCGTTTCGACTCCCACTCCAGAAAGCCTCCCTCCTGAATGCGCAAGATGGAACTGCACAAAGCCTTTTACATAATCAAGCGCTGCATCCAAAGCGGCAGAACACGCCACAAATACAAACTCTTCAACCTGCACCAATATAAACCTCATGCATGTAATTCCAAACCAGGAATCCCAAACCCTGGCCCTGAACCCTCAAACCTAAACCCTGAACCCCAATACCCTGTCTGGGGCCGGAGCGGATGTTTATCTTGGCTCGGAAAGGTAATTTGAGATAGGACCTGGGCATCGGTCGGGTAGAGTTGCTGTGTTTGACTTTAAACCTCAACCCTCCTCGCCGGCGTTTCGCACGATTTTTAGGGCCGTCTAGGAGAGCCCAAGGCACTTGGCATCGTAGGCTTAGCAGACGGGTCTAGGGTTTAGGGTTGAGGGCGTGGTAGAGGGCGATAGCTGGGAATTGGAGGCAAACACTGGGAAAATATAGACGCTTCAGCAGAAGTAGAGATCGCAAATCAGGGTCCTTGTAGTTCGGATCCTAAGAGGATAGTCAACACCCTTAGTAAACTCTCATAAACCCTAGACCCTCAACTCGAAACCCTTAATTCCTTAATCATCTCTCATGTCCTTTTAGGCTCCTTGTTTCTGGTAGGTGGCTTCAAAGTCTAAGAGTGTTAACCTTTGGTCATGCAGAGGGCTTTGGAAGGGTTAAGAAGGGTGTAGGCGTTCAGGGTGTGGGGTTTAGGGTTTGGCGTTTGGGGTTTAGGGTTAGGTTGGGCTAAGGCAGGCGCCACATCCTTAACCCTAAGTCCCCAACCAGAGAGTTGGAACGCCAGGCTCTATCTACATCCCTTAAAATGAGTTAACGAGATTCCCAGCACTGCTCAACCTTAACCCATCTTCCGTTTTCCTTAAGTTTTCTGAAGCATAGAGGGAATTTAGGGTCAGTGCAGAACTTAGGGAGCTAGCAGCTGGGGTTCCGGGTTGATGGTTTGGAGGTATCTTAGCATATCTCAGATGCAATAGCCAAACTGGACACTCTGTTTCGAAGTATCACCGCCCCTACATGGGAGTTTCCGAAAATAGCGGACCCTAATATAGTACCCTAAATAGTAGGATCCTTATTATAAGGGGCCCCCCCAAAAAGGTACCCCTAATTTTCGGAAACTCCCACATTACACAAAATCCCAAACCACCAAAGCCCAATGCCCTACTTGTCGAGTATCATGGGGAACTAAAGGTTAACCTTTTTCCAGAATACAAGGATTATATAGGGGTTCTACTACCCCAAAAAGGTTAAAGTTAAAGGTTACCTACTCTACTTCCCCCCTAATTTTCGGAAACTCCCTAAACCCTAAACCCTATAGATCCCTTATAGGAACCCTTAAAGGATCCCTTTAAAGGAACCTTAAGGTACCCCTAATTTTCGGTAAGGTGCACCCGCCAGGCCCTCCGAGGCAGTCGTTGTGGTACCGGCCAGGTCTCACAGGGGAAGACGGTTTTGGGTTTAGGGTTTAGGGTTTAGGTGTCTTTGAGAGCCAGCCGAAATTTCGCGTCGATATTTCTTTTTGGTTGCTTTGGGAGAATGTGTACGTCAGGGCTCACATGTTATTACATGCTGCAGTATTGAAACTGATACTGCTGTTACTGGATATTATTGATTTGGGGGTAGGGCCAGGCTCAGGGAAATAACACTGCATAATTTCGACATTTCGACGAAGATGAGATGAAGTACATGCACCAAAGGCCTTAACTCGTAAAAATCGAGGAAGTACTTGTACCAAAGGCCTTGACTCGTAAAGTGCCGATGGTTGAAACCCTGACCCATGCATAAACTTGACCTCCCTACATTCTGTAAGGCTAAACCCCTAAATAATGCTTGAATTAAAAACCGCAAACCCCTTAAAGCCCTAAGACCCCAAGCCCCAAGCCAATCTGAAGCCCCCCGCCTAAACTCCCTGAACGCTGAACCCTACCACTTCACCAAACCCGAGAACATGCCTTCAATCATCTTTAGATAAAGGGGTTGCTCTCTTCCCGTCGGAAGGTAAGCAACCCATGAAAATTCTGGCGAAACCTAAACAAGACAGCACAACCCAAAAGCACGAAACCCACACATACCAAATTAACCTTAACACCTAGAACTTCGCCTACACATCATGAATCCCAAACGCGAAGCCCTCAAACCCTGAAACCCAAAACTTAAAAACCTTACAGTGAAGCCCAGAAAGTTGGAACATGGGTTTAGGAGGATTGGTGCTAGGATCCCTTATACTTTACCTTAAGGGCATGAGGAGAATGATGTTCCAACTTTCTGGCTCTTACCCAACCCTAAACCCTAAACCCTAAACCCTAAATCCTAAACCCAAAACCACCCTAAACCCAGCGGACTGGCTTCTACTGTACAGTTCGTGGAGTCTCGCTCCGAGCCTCCTCCGACCACTCCAGAGTTTTACGGAGGTTGGTGATGGAGAACTGAAGCCTTGATGGAAGTGTTTCGACTGTACTTGGAGGATCATGGGACTTAGGAAGTAGGGTTATAAGTACCTTAATTGGGGTTATAAGTAACTGTGATGGAGAACTGAAGCCTTGATACTGTTGAGTAGGGAAGGGTTCTGGGCTTAGGCTTAGGGGTTTTGGGTTTAGGGTTTAGGGTTTCCTACCTTTGGTTAGTAGGGAATGGAAGAATGGTAGTAATACTGCTGATGGACAAAATCCTGCATGACCCTAAGGACCCTAAACTATGGGAATTATGGTATATTCCTTATAATGGGTAATGCAGGATTTTGTCCATCAACAGTAGAAGTGTTTCGGCTGTACAGTAAACCCCATAAAGTTGGAAACCGGGTTAAGGCCAAATAGTGCTGGGATTCCCTATACACTACTCTTAAGGATTGAAGCTATTGGGTTTCCAATTTTTGGGCTTCTACTGTAGCGTTTGGGATTGTGGTATGGGATTTGGGGTCTAGGGTTTGCGGTCTAGGGGGCTTGGGGTTAAGGATAAGGGTTTAGGGTGTAGGGTTTAGGATCTACGGATTTCGGGACTATGGTTTAGGATTGAGGGTTTAATTTAGGATTTGGGTTCAATGCTCTTCAGGGTTCAGGCTGCTTTGAAAGGATCTACGGGCTTCGGCCTGCGGCCTGGTGTGGGGCCTTTGAAGGTTCAGACTCTTAGCGTTTAGCCGTAACTTATGGTTTAGGGTTTAGGGTTACCCAACTTAACCAGAGTACTGGCCTTCTTATCCCGGTATTTTGGGCCTAGGAGCAGTCATGATGGGTACGCCGGGGCTCGGACTGAAAAACCGTAAACCCAAAACTCCAAACTCCGAAAACCCTAAATGCGGAAGTTGCATCCCAGCAGCTCTCGTCGCAGCTTCGATGTGTAGACGAAGCGCAGGGTGGCGAGCGAATAATCCGACAAAGCCATGATTTGCTTCTTGTTATAGGGTTTAAAAGTTTAGGGTTAGCTTTGTTCCAGGGTTTCTTCGGATGTGGCTTTCGGGCTTTGAGTAGGGTTCCTTTAAAGGGCTCTATATAAAGGCTACTATAAGGGATACCATAAGGGTACTACAATATATTTATAATCTACAAGGGTCCTAGCAAAGTTCTACATACAAAATGGGGTTTGTACGGGTGCTGCAGGGTTATATGGTTCAGGACATGGGGCTTCGGTTTAGTACTTGGGTCTTCGGGCATGAATGGTCCGGGGTTTAGGGATTACTTGTCGGGCTTGAACTCCCGGTTTCCAGCTGGAGCCCACCATCCTAAACCCTAAGCCCTAAACTCTGCACTATCTCAAACCGTAAACGACACGTTGACGCCATAGGTTTCTGCTGTTCTCCGTTTCAGAGGCGCGAGGCTAAAAATTGCAGTCTGCTCCAGCATTGTCAAGCGGCAGCGCGGCTACAGTTTATGCAAATCGTGGTGTTGGACTTCTGTTAGTTAATTGAGAAGCCATAACGCCAATTGGACTGTCTGCTCTATGTCGCATGTCCGCATGTGCATGCATGCGTACCAAATGGTCTGAATGAGATAGTTGGATGGAAGTGGTAGTGTTAGAAGGTAGCAGTAGTAGTAGTAGTAGTAGCAGCAGTAGTCGTAGTAGTAGCAGCCGTAGTAGTGGTAGTAGTAGTAGTAGTAGTAGTAGCAGTAGTAGTACAAGTAGTATAAGTAGCACAAGTAGTACAAGTACATACAGTTACAAGTGAATGCAGGTACATCCAAGTGTGTGCACGGACATGCAAGTCTACTAACCGAATTCAGCAAACACGATAGCCTCCTGCTGGCAGTAGTAGTGCAGGAGTAGTGGTAGATGCAGCAAAAGACATAGAAGTACATATATAGTTATAGATATAGTTATAGATATAGATATAGATACAGATATAGATATAGCTGTATATATATATACATACAGAGATATAGATAGAGGTATAGATACAGACCTATGCATTAACATTGATATTGATGGTAGTGTAGCTGTAGTTTAGTTTTTAGAACAACACTGAGGGGCAAACGATGATTTGAAGCCATCCTTCTGGAGGCACCTGGCTTATTTGAGGAGAAAGGCAGGCGAGGGTTCGGATTTCGGGCTCTGAGGAGTTTAGGGGTTAGTGGTATAGGCATAGGGATTTAAGATTTGGGTTCTGAAGAGTTTAGGGGTTATTGATATAGGGACTTAAGAATTAGGGTCTGGATTGGGATTCGGATTCAAGAAATGGAGGTTTCAGGGCTGGTTTGAGAGATTAGGGCGTAGGGCGTTGCTGCAGGTTTAGGATGAAAGATTTAATTAGGGCACAGACTGTCCTTTTGCGAGGTGTCAGGGGCTAAGGGTTTTGGATTTAGAGTGGGGATTGGTTGTATTGTAATTAGTGAGAATGCATGCGCCCCAGCCCTAGCGTGATATGCACCGTGTGCGGAGGAAGTATGAGTCAGTATGAACACCGCATTGAATTCCTGACAAGAGCCATGCCTCAAAGCCCGCAATCGATATCGCACGCCCTAAAGCCTGAAGCCCTGAACCGTCTGGACCCCAAAACCTTAACCTCAAACACGAAGCTCCAAACCGGAAATCCCCAAACCTCTGAATCTCGGACCGAAGCCATCACCTTGTCATTGACAACGCCACACCTGGTACCTCCCAATAAATTTAAATGCCTTGCATAACCCCCCCCCCCCCCACACAAAAACACCCACAAACCCAAAACCAAAAAACACAAAAAAAACAAAAAAAAAAACATCAAAACATCANTTTCCATTACCACCCCCCCCCCTGGACCCCCCAAAAAAATTAAAATCCCTTCCAAACCCCCCCCCCCCCCACACACAGACACACACAAACCCGAAACCGAAAACCCTAAACAACAAAAGAAAAGTAAACCTTAAACTCTCAACCCCAGGCCTGGGCGCCCCCAACAACAAAATGGGAGTTTCCGAAAATAAGGTGTCCTTATTTGGGGGGTCCTAAAATTATGGATCCTAGTTTTTTCAGGTACTATATTAGGGTCTCCTATTTGGGGAAGCTCCCAAATCACAGCTAGCTAATTAGAGGCCAACATTGGCTGATACGTTTCTTAGCAGGCACATTGCTCTACAAGCGCATGCTAACTAATGTAGGAACCTAACTGGCTTGGGGTCTAGGGTTTTGTTTTAGGTAGTAGGAACCTGATTAAGAAACCGCGGCCCTATAACCCCATCATATTTTGGTTCATATACAGAGCCCTGACTAATAAACACTCAGGTGGGAACTACATACCGGCCTACACCCAGCACTCTGACACCTGAAGTTGCGCGGGTTGGAAATTGCCTTGCCAAGAGCCCGCAAGCCATTGGGCACGTCTTCGAAGAGGACGTCCTGCGCAGGAGCCGGCAACATCTAAATACTCAGCCCAGCACCCATCTTGTCCTAAAGAGCTGCATCCTAGCGGGTCGAAGTAATGGCTTTACGCAGCAAAACCATTCGGAGTATAGCACAACATCAACCACGCTATATGGGCAAGTGGACCTAAGACCTAGAAATTAATTAAGTTTTCCGACGATGCTTCAACGGGAAACCATGGAAGCAGGAACAGTCGGGTGTTGCAACTGCCAAGATTGGATGCACTTCGACGCATCTACTATACCGGGCCCTTAGCCTCAAATGCTTATTTCACCCTCATCCGTGAACCCCATATACCGCAAACCAAGGACCATTGTGACGAAATTTAAAAATGACTTTGATCTCGTTCGAAGTAGGGCTTCAAAAAGCTGAAGGCTCGATGTATCGGGCCCATGGCTCTTTCGGGAGATAAAGATTCTAGGATTCTAGGTTCCTGAGTAGTCCCTTTATAACAACCCCTTTTTTCCTACGATTCCTTAAAATCAAGAGGGCAAAAAGGGTACTACTCAGGGACCTAGGATATGGGGCTCAGGGCTTAGCCTTGTTCTGAGGCTTTTGGTACGGCACCCCTCAGGCCCTGCTACAACTCCTTGTAGAGCCACCAAGAACCCTAAACCCCTTACACCCCAAACCCTAAACCCCAAACCCTAAACCCCAAACCCTAAACCCCAACCCTAAACTCACCCCCAAAGCCTAAACCCCAAACCCTAAACGCCAAAACCTCAACCCCAAACGCTAAACCCTAAACAACAAACCTTAAACATGTTTCCAAGGAGATTGCCAGACTCAAGTCTAGTCCTGCAGTAAATCCTGTGAGCTCACAACCGGGCCCCGTGATTGCACTAACTTGTTCGGTTACTCTTGTTCTAAAATCCTAACAACCATAAAACAGAATGTCCAGTAAACAGGTGGCGCAATCCCGTACCTTCAAGCCAAAACGCTCAAACCTTCACGGCACCCTTTCTGCGCAAACCAGTCAAACGGCCTCTGATGGAGCCAGATAGCCCGGAAAGCGGAAGTATTCCGGAATGATATATCCTGAAGAGCTTGATGTTGAAGGGTTGCTTTGGGGCCTTCGCCACTGTAGAGGTGTAGCAGGGCTGGTCTGGTGGCTCAAGTGAGTTGTGTGCGAGCTCTCACGGCTTAAGGGTCGCAGCATTTAGGGACTTATAGAGATTAATGCTGGTGAAGCTGTCCAGGACACACATGGAGATGATGACAAAGGTCTGTGCTTCGAAGTTAGGACGGCTTACCTAAAGTTGCTGTTGTTGGTTAACCAATGCTACAGCCTGCTACAGTTAGCTAACTATACAGTGGCATTCATCAACTGTAAAGTTGATTCACCAAAACAAGAACTACAATGGAGTCTACACGTATAATAATGGTTCATGACGGTTCATGTGCAGCACTTGGCCCGGTTGAGCGCAAAATTTTGTCAACTGTGGCGAGCTTCCCAAAAATCGAGGCATATCTTAGCAAAGGAAGCCGTAGCAATGATCACTACTACAACCCAGTGGATAGTCGTTATACGTGAAGGGTTCTAGAGTCTCTGGTTTCATATAGAGAAGGTTTCATATAGAGAAAAGGGTTCTGAGATGAGATTCGGGATTTTAGGTTCAGGCGTTGAAACTTGTACACCGACATTGCGAACATCTGTGCGGACAAGAGCGCTTTAAGCCTAAAGCAGACATAAAGTAATTAACTTGCAAGTTTCTCCAAAAAGACACACAACACAGATTTGACTGCTAGCATCCCTAAACCCTAAACCTTATATACAGTACTGTAGTCCTCTGACTGGCAAAGTCTCTCCCTTCAGAAAGGTCGTCCACAACATTGCAACATGAAGGTCCTTAAACCAGGACCCTCCTTGTACCCTCAAATAGGGGTCTACATGGTCCCAAATAGTGGGCATTTAGGGTTTAGTAGAGGGTAGATGGAGGGTCTAGGAAGAGAGGGGGTTCTGGGGTATTCGGAACCTTTGGGTTCTACACTTATAAACCTGAAAACAAAAACCTTCACCCAGAATCCTCAGTCGTAGACCCGGACCCTGAGATGTGCCCGGCCAGCCGGTCCTATAGTGGCATACATTGCCACGCGCCCGTTCTTCAGCTCTGCTTCACGCCGGCGATAGAACCTGATAAGCGTCAGAGCTAAACAACTTAGACCCCGGCACCTTTGCCCTTTGAGAGCGGGCCTTCTAGACTTCTAGAAGTCTGAACTCTTGGACTCAAGATGCTGCGCACAGACACATGCGCGCATGCGTGCACAGAGACACACACACAGACACCTACACTTTCCAAAACATCACTTGCGTGATAAGTTGCGTGATAAGCAACATGTATGCAGACAACCACCCCCGGAAACAAATCCACGCACAGGAAAAAAACAGTAAGAGACAAACAGAGAGCAAGGGGCGGCAAAACCAGTAATTCTGAGCTCCTTAACAACCCTAACCCCCAGAAAGCGAACCCCAGAGCCTAAAAATCCCTCCAAAAACAGCCGAACACCACGACAACCTTGAATCCTAAAGCCCCATAGCCCATGAACCTCCCATACATAAGACAGACCACCCAAAGACCCCAAGGCTCGGGTGTCCCCCACTTGGAGTTATGATACTTAAAACTCTATAAAACACTAGACCTAAGAGTAACCTAGGAATAAATAGTAAAAAGGGTGCCCCTTTTTGGTTTAAAGGGGGCAAAAAGGGAGCCTGAACCCCAAAAAATGGAACAATAAGGGCTTACTCTGGTCCTAGCCTATATAAACCCCAAACCCTAAACCCTCTGAGGCTCCTTCCCGCTGCCATTCTTGTCCGAAGTGTCCGTAGTAAACCCTAAACCCTACTTACCGAGTGACCCTACTTAAAGGATCATGGGACTTAGTAATTGGGGTTATAAGTAAGGTAACTACAGTTATAGTTACATAGAACCCCAATTAAGGTACTTGTAACCCTACTTACTAAGTCCCATGATCCCAAGTAGACCCTAAAACCTAAACCCTTGTAGTACCCTATAGATCCCTGAAAGGGGCCCTGAAGCCCCTACATACTAAGTCCCATGATCCTCCAAGTAGTACTAGGTACCCCAAACCCTAAACCCCTAAACCCTAAACCCCTAAACCCTAAACCCCTAAACCCTAAACCCTAAACCCCTAAATCATATGTTTCCATAGCCATTCCGGATGAGCCTGCCTTCCACTTCAACTGAAGGTTCTGCATGAGATGCTTTGCTGTAAGCATCCACACAGTGCACCACCGGAAGCTGTTGCCTATGTGCTCTCGTGG
>BGNK01002789.1:73945-91156 GCA_003297005.1 Symbiodinium sp. clade A Y106
TCCGAGGCACACACACGGCGAAACCGTGCAACATGTCTCAAGAAGCAAGCGTCATCCAGAACGCTTAACCGCGATGGAACGCATGCCCATGCGGCATGCATACGGAAACGCTTGACTAAACCCTAAACCCTAAACCCCTAAACCCTAAACCCCTAAACCCTAAACCCCTAAACCCTAAACCCTAAACCCCTAAGGGCCCCCGCTCTCCAAAGTCACCATCCTTGGAGATTCCCAAGGGGTCGAAGTAGCCAAGGGGAGCCTGGACCTGGAGACGAAGACTACGGAAGAGATCCTTAAAGGGTTCCTTAGAGGGTTCCTTAAAGGGGTTCTATAAGGGGTCTACTACAAGATACTGTTGATGGACAAAATCCTGCATGACCCATTATAAGGAATATACCATAATTCCCATAGTTTAGGGTCCTTAGGGTCATGCAGGATTTTGTCCATCAACCGTAGTTCATGGTTGGGGTAGGATTAACAATGTACATTGTTACTGGGCTTTTAAGTAACCAGGGAGAAAAAAGCATAAACTTTTATTTCATAAGGGTTCCTTTAAGAAAAAAGTATAAAAGCATGGTACTCCAAAGCCCAGGTTATTCCTTATTGGGTTTAAGTACCAAAAAAATGTAAAATGGTACCCAACTATGACAAAGAGGAGGGCTGGTAAGGAGCCTGAACCTCGAGACGAAGAGGGTTCAAGGGCTTCAGGGGTTTAAGGGTTTAGGGGTTCAGGGTTTGGGGGTTCAGGTTGGGGTTTTTATAAGGTTTAGGAGTTTGGGGGTTGAGGTTTTTTGGACGCAAGGAATCAAGGAGCCCAATGTTTGAGTTGTCAATAATTGCAACTTCTGCGGCAATTACACAATGGGTCAGCATCATGGACGACAGGTTCATTCATCCTCGTCATGATGACGATGATCCTTGCCACCGTTGCGTCGTGATGAATGCTGCTCGTTTTCTGGCGCATACGATCGCATTGCTGCTCAATCAAGGCTGCTTGCTGACTCTTGTCGCACTTCGATTGCGACTATAGGGCAAACATACGTCTCGAGTGAGGCTCTTCATGTAACCATTTAGGCCTAGGCGTTAGAAAGTCCCTGTTCGTCAGGCCATCGCTACTAATTGAAAGCCCCACCCAAACCTTATGAACTCTGAACCCTAAGTGCCACGCCTTGGCAGCAGACTCTGAACCTTAAAAAGGAACCTGAAGCCCCACAGACAAACCCTTAAACCCAAGCTCCTGGTATGAACCCGAAAATGCTCCTCACAAACCCTAAACCCTGATCCCCAAAACTCTGCTACTGGCGACCGGGGGCCCAGGCGCCAAGCTCGTCCTCGAAAGCTCGACGCTTCATGCTGCTGCCTCAACTTAAATACCGATCAAATAACTGGGGTTTTGGGGGTCTGGGCCGGGTTCCACTAATGGGTCTAGAGGGGATCTAGGGCTGTGTACAGGATCATGGGATGAAGTAGCTATAGGGCTATAAGTACGGGAAGCTGTAGCTACAACTACTTACATAACTACTTATAACCTTATTGTCTGAGTCCCATGTTGCTGTCTCACTTTTGCCTTCAAGGTCCATGTATCTTTAGAGTTCTGCAAAGGTGAATAAAGTCTGTACGGGTACCATAAGGATTCTATAAATGGTCCCATAAAGGTTTAGGGCATGGGTCCGTGCACCCGAACAGAGTACTACTTTGGCCTTTAAGTAGTCCCTATTTCGCCATTTTAGATGCAACATACGGCACATGGGCCCTCACTTTTTAAGAATTGGAATAATAGCCCCAACAGCTGCACCTGACACGCAAATCGCAGGGTTGGGCTGTAGAGGGCAGGTTCATGGCTGGCAGCAGGACACCCTCTCATAGCGAGATCACTGCACCACAGAAGGGTTTCCGAAAATAGGGGACCCTAATATAGCACCCTAAATAGTAGTACTACTTAGTAGGATCCTTATGATCAGAACCCCAAAATAAGGTACCCCCTATTTTTCGGAAACTCTATAAGCCCTTGTAGAGCCCTTTAAAGGAACCCTTATAAACCTTATAGTACCCTTATCGTAACCCTTTAAAGGAACCCTTAGGTACCCCCTAATTTTCGGAAACTCCCACATCAAAGCTCCCAGAACCAACAAACTCTGAGCCCGAGACCCCCAGCCAATCACAAATAAAAACCTACATGGGAATTTCCGAAAATGGGGGGTACCTTAGGGTTCCTTTAAAGGGCTACTACAAGGGTAGTAGAAGGTTTATAAGGGTTCCTTTAAAGGGTTCTATAAGGGCTTATAGAGTTTCCGAAAATAAGGGGCACCTTAATTTCGGGGTCCTTATAATAAGGATCCTATTATTTAGGGCACCTAGATTAGGGTCCTCTATTTTCGGAAACTCCCACATAACTACTTTCCTAAACCCGGGTACCTCATTATTGGGCTCTTTGGACCCTTAGGGTAACTCGAAGAACCATCTGGTTCTGCATCCCACGATCTTGGGATGTAATCAATCGAAAACGATGGCAACCTGTGGCATTTGAAAGCGGTTTAGGGCATTCGAGTGCAACTCCCGCTAGGGCCCTAAGCTCCCAACTCTAAACCTTACTATCTTGGGTTTAGGGTTTGGAAGTGGAAGAGAATGCTTTATCCGCCTCTTCTTGTCTTCTTTGGCTGCCAACGAGCCTGGCGTGGAACAGGTCCCAGCTACACGTCACTTAAGTCTGGTTACCTAGGTTCTAACTGGGTGATAAATATAGTTGCCATGAGGTTAGAAGGACCTCAAGTGGGGGGACTTGTTCCTCTCCCTGGTCTGAGCGACAGACACTCCCAACCCCAGATGAAGCAATGCAGAACGTAACACCTTGCACATCGATATATTTTCGTACGACCGGTCCACCCTCGATTGTAGTCAATCCATCGTAGCTCAGTATCGCAACCTGACTGAAGAACCCTGCGTAAGCCGTGAAACCCGAAACCCTGTCCGAGTTATGAAAGCGCAAACCCTGCATGTTCTTCAATGCAGCCCGACAGCCCCCTCCGTGAAAGGAGGACTCCAGACTCCCACATGTGCTAGAATCCAGACACTCCAGATGCCAAGCCCGAAATCCATAGACTCCAATATCCCTCAATTAAGAAAATGGCTTAAAGTATAGTAGGATCCCTAATCTCATTTAAGGAATATTCCTTATTTAAAGGATATTGGAGTCTCTGGGAGCACTGCAAGACTTAGCCAGTCCGATGCGAATAGCTTGTGGACTACCAGCCACAAGTCATGATATACTTCATCTGGGGCATGAGTTGCAGGATTGAGGGCTATGCAAGCCAAAAAGGAGCTAGCAAGTCGGGAAATTCCGATGCACCAACATGTTGTTCTACCACCATGTGTACTACGATCCATAATGTAAGCCCGAAACCCTAAACCCCAAAACCCTAAAAACCTTTAAACACCCTGAATGGAAAAACTCCTAAAACCCCTAAACACCTTAACCCCAAAAAACAAGCCAGCCTTAAAACGCAAAGACAAATCATTTCGGAATTCCAAGAACCTCTAACCCGCCTGCAATGCAAACGCCATCGTCGCCACACAGCTAGCAGCACCGAAGGGCCACGCAATCAAGCCAGAGGCCCCTGGATGAGGCAGGCTTGGGTTGAGGGCTTATAGGTGTAGATATAGATATAGATATAGATATAGATATAGATATAGATACAGATATAGATATAGATATCGGTACAGATACAGATACAGATAGAGATAGAGATATAGATATAGATACAGATATAGATACAGATATAGATATGGAAATGGATATAGATATAGATATAGATATAGATATAGATATAGATATAGATATGGATATAGATGTAGATACAGATATATGCACATGTCTAAATATAGATATGTATATAGATGTAGACCTAGATATAGATATAGGTATAGATACAATATACGTATAACTAGAAGTAGACAGGGTTAACGTCGTCAGTGGTTAGGAATTTATGGTCTAGTCTTGCTTTCGCTGAGGATTAATGGGAGTCTGGCATGGCATAGGGTTATGCGTAAGTGGCCTGAGCTTTGGAGGGTTTTTAGGCTCGGAATGACGTGTAGCGATTTCGTAAAAGTTAGGGCTACCGTAGTATGTTAAGCTCAAACAAAGCTGTCGCAGCTTAACCCTTGTTACCTCGCGTTGATGCGAAAAAGAATGTGTCTGCGTCTTCTAACTGCTCCTTGCCCCCTATCAAGAACTCCTAAATCTCAAGCTCGAAAATGCCTCAAGCCCAAAGACCATGAATTCAAGACTAACCCGTACAAGACCTTTTGTATTAACCCTGGTAAAGTCAGGCTCTGTGGCAGTGCCTGGAGCTGTCTTCGATGGAATCACCTTGCCACATGCTGGCAAAATTGACCCGAGCTGGCTGAAGAAGACTACAAAGGTTTGACAGGGGTTCATAAGGGTTGGAAGTCTAGACGGTGGCGGGTTTAGGATTTTGTGTTGAGTGCGGGCGCCCTTTCAAATTTCAACTGAAGCCAAAACAAGATTTAAATTATGTTGAAGGAGCGGGGAGGGGGCACTGCGGGGGCCGCTAAGGCTAGGTACTCAGTTCTTAAAGATCTGAAGACTACCATCTGCCATTGCAGGCTTCGGCAAAAGTTTGCCAGCCTGTGAGCAGTACTACAGCGCATTATATACAGTCTACGTGGTTTTAACGGATAGAATAAGTAGGCGGATACATTCACAGGTTATACCCGATCAGGGAAAACTATTACTATGTCTTCAGACCTCTTGGCTTGCAGCTTTGGCTGTTTCGCTTTGTTCGGACACCGGCTCACCCACGATTTCGGCTTTCGCTCCGACGGAACATTCCCGAAACCCTACATAACACTCCACCCCACAACCCTGAACCCCAAAACCCCAAATATAACATAACGTTACTTGATGATATATTACAAAGTGTTCAAATATAATATAACAAAAAATACCTGCTTCCCACAACCCGTTACCAGACCCTGACCCCGAATCTTGAAACGTGGAGCCACTTGGGGCTCGGCGCAGCGGGTGCTGCTGCAAGCGTTTGCAGGCGCGACCTGCAAAAGCTCGTGGCTCAAGAGCTCTTCTGATGGGCCGTAAGGATTCTTTCTGGGAGCTGAGGATCCTAACCGCCATTATTCAGAGTCTATATAAGGGTCCCTGGTTTGAGAGTAGGGAAAGAATATGAAAACTATGGATATCAGGGTATAGCGTGTAGTGAGTTGAATCGTCTCAAAGACTTCTGTGCTCGTGGGGAAGATACCTCTGCATTGAGAAGCTTCGTTCGTTCATCCGTTTCCATCATGCATGCAACTATGCATCAATGCACCATGCAATCATGCATTCATTCCTTCGTTCCTTCATTCCTTCATCGTTCATTCCTTCATTCCTTCCTTCATTCGTTCATTCATTGGTTGATTGCTTCATTCATCCATTGATTGGTTGGTTCATTCATGTATTCATTCACTCGCTCATTTCTTGAGTTCGTCTCATTTCTATTATTCGTTCATTCTTTCTTTCTGTCTTTCATTCTTTCCGTTCGTTCTTCATTTCATTTCATTTCATCTCATTTGTTTCATTCATTCACTCATTCATTCATTCATTCATTCATGCCTCCATTTCCTCCATTTTCTTCTTTTCCTTCTTTTCCTTCATTTCACTCATTTCATTCAGATTGATTCAGATTGATTCATTTCATTCAATTTCATTCATTTCATTCATCGCATTTCCAGTTCATTCATTCATTCATTCATTCATTTGTTCACTCATTTCATTTCATATCATTTCATTCCTTCGTTCATTTCATTTCATTCTTTCGTTCATTCACTCATTTCATTTCCTTTCCTTTGATTTCATTTCATTTCATTCATTCATTCGTTCATTCCTTCATTCGTTTCATTCATTCTTTCATTCAAGTATAAGCCCAAAACAACTGGCATGCACATCTCCTATGCAGCACAGCTGATCTCGGCTAGAGAAGTGGGTCAAAGCCGTCTCGCCCCAGCCTTCCGGGCGGTAATCTTCTTTTGCCAGGACACCGGCATGCAGGGTCATGTCTTGTGCCTTGTGCACGTCGACATCAGACGCCGTGACTACCCGATTTCTGCCGTCGTCGGACAGCCACTTGTTGCGAGGATTCAATCTATAGCCTCTCGCCACTTCAAGCAGCAATCCATAGGAAAAAGCACGCAGCACTTGGCCAATCGCGCCATTCACACAGCCTTGGTTTTGGCTTGCCTCTACACTCGTGTGCTGTTTCACCAGATTCCAGCGGCCAAACTCTTCATCCAAACTAGACGTGTGGCTAGTTTGCCGGTGGGGGCCAACACTAGTACGCGTGCCTCCAACGGCGTACCTCGACGTGACCGCGGCATTCGCCGGCCGAAGCCATACGGCCTCCGATCAAGTCCGAGGTGGATCAACAAGTACACGAATAAGCTGCAGTCCGAGCTGCGAAGGAATTTTTCCAGCTCCTCACCGGGCTCGAGCTTTGCGAACGCGAGCATATCCGGGTTCCCCCGGAGATGCTCGACGCAGCGGCGTCGAAGATCGAACTGTCAAATTTCTTTCCGGCACTGCACCTCTTGCTAAGCCGGTGAGGCAAGATGCGTGACTCTCCGACCGGAGCTCGACGAACCTACAGTTGTGTTTTGAGTCTCTAGTTCTTCGAAGTCTATGTGGTATCACGGATGGACCTGGGTCTTAGAAGTAGGGGTTTAGCTTTTGGGGTTTCGGGTGGGGGATGAGAACTGCAGCCCCCTTTATACGTGACTGTAGAAAAAGAACAAGCTGCAGCTGCTGCAAAAAAAACGAAACACCAAATCAAATGAAGTTCTGCAACGCGCCGCGCCCTCTATAATATGATCGGCATAGAGGGTTTTGCCAGCGCCCGCACCTCCGGCAAGCGGATAAAACAACAGGTTGCGTGGAATCGCCAGGTCCTCCATATTCAGCACGCCGGTAATGGACAATGGAACAAGTCCTCGCGCCTGCATACAAGTATAGCCATCGAATGGACTGCAGCGCTGCGACCTGAGTGGCGATATAATCGGATCGATGGCTGTTCAACTCCAAAAACTTCTGGATCCATCGATCGCGGGCCCATGGGCCCACTTCTCGGGTACAACTTGACTCGCACTACCATCGAATCTGTGCGTCGGATCGACTTGCCAGGCGCGGGGGGCACCAGATGGCTCATGTCCCTGTGTGTAACATTCTTCACAAGCATTCAAAAGCCATTGCCAAAAGGAATCACGTGGAAAGTTGTTGTATAGCACCGCCATGTAATGCCGTTGACGGTGTTTCTTCAACGCCCTCGACCCTCGTACCACCTTAACCTCTCTATGGAAGTCTGGAGCCCCGGCATCTGATGCGAAGTCTGGAGCCCCGGCATCTGATGCTGAAACTTTGTCAAGTTTGATCCCACCCCGAACACGGACACCCTGCCCTAATCCTGCAGACCACTTCCTTGCAAGTTGAACACTAACCTAGAAATCTCCGAGGTCTTCGTAGGTTTTTCCCTAGACCCCAAACCCTAAACCCTAAACAAAAAAACCCAACTTCGAAAGGCAAGCCGAGAAGTGCTATATTTACTGGATATACAGTGACAGTGACCCCATAGTTATGCCTTTTAGTCTAGAATCGAAACCAGATTTATTCAACAACCTCGGGGGTTTAGGGCTTAGGGTTGATTTCTTGAGCAACCTAAACGACGAAAAGACAATTGCAAGACAACACCGAAACAGGTCTCCCGAAACCCGAAGTTCTGAAAACTGCTTGGGACCTTATAATACCATGAGACTAGCAAAACTGTATACCCTTAAAACCCACAAAGTCTGAACTTTAAGCCCTGAAACCCATAAATTCTTGTAGACTCTCCGCCCTACAACCCATAAGCCGTAAACTGTACGCCCTAAAACACATAAGCCCTAAACTGTGAACGCTACACCCATTAAAACCCACACACTCTGAGGGTCCATGCACCCAATTGGTATATCATTACTTTGGCCTTAAAGTAGTCCCCATATCATGGGCACTTTGGGGCCCAAAGAATATACTATATGTGTACATGGACCCTTTAAGGCCACCTTGAAACCCAGACGTCGCTAGTTTTGCCGGGGCCTTGGCAGCAGTGACATGAGAAGAGCAGTCTGGCAGCCTGGTGAGCTCGGCGTAGCGAGGACCCAAACTTGGAGGTGGGGGTTTGGGGTTTAGGGTTTAGGGGTTTAAGGTTTAGGGTTTAGGCGTTTAGGGGCTTAGGGTTTAGGGTTTAAGGTTTAGGGTTTAGGGTTTTGGGGTTTAGGGTTTAAGGTTACCCAAACCCTAAGGGTCTTTGGGTGCATCAAAGGGTTTCTATCGGGGGGTTAGAAAAGGGCTTCTAGGGTTCATGGTATAGGGGCCTTAATGATAAAACAAATGTTTTGGGATACATTACCTGGAGGTTCATGGGTAGTTATAAGTTATAAGTGTGCTTTTCAAGTAGGGTAGCTATAGTTATAACCCATATTAAGGGACTTACAACTCCACTTAAAACTACCCATGAACCTCCAAGAAGGGATGTTGGGTTTGGGGTTCACGGGATTCGGGCTTCGGGTTTGGGGTTTAGGGCTCAGGGTCTAGGAGCTCAGGGGCCTTCGGATTTTGGGACTCTATTGGGGTCTAGGACCCCGCACAAGAATAGGCCTTCCAATGGGCAGACTTCGGTCTTTTAAAATTATACGGATTGTACAAGGATTCGGTTATACCTAGGCCCCGCAACTACCCTCTATTTTCCCTAAATAGCCACTAGGGACATATAAGGGCTCTATTAAAGGGTCCTTGGGGGGGTCCTAACGAGCTTCTTAAACGGGCCTGAATGAAGGGCTTAGGGTTTGGGGTTCTAGCGTTTGAGAGCGGCTCGGAGTGCCATGGCTTCTCGAACCTCTCCGGCCTGGGATTAAGAAATTCGCCTTACGGGAGTAAATAGTAGATCCTTATTATAAGGACCCAAAGTACTAGCACCTCTAATTTTCGGAAACTCCCATGTAGACGTTGTCGAGCTTCGAGGTCTAACGGCGTGAGGGTTCGGAGTTTGATTTTCGGCATTCTGCGACAATGCATCTGATAGCCAAGTCCCGTGCTGTTTCGAAACAGTCCCACTTGATCCCTTCTCGTAGCCGGTGCACTTTCGATCCTGTAAAGCATCCCTTTGGCCTGAAAATATTAGGTTCCTATAAGTAAGCCCTTAATAATAAGGGTACCTTTTTCCTACTAATTGGCTTTTCTAAGGGAACCCCAAAAGAAAAAGGGCAAAAGGGTACTACTCAGGAACCTAGATAACTAGATTAGGCTTTTGCGGTCTTATGTGCGAGATTAGAAGAAGCAGCCCTAAGTATAGACGGTTAAGGCTTAGGGTTTTGGGCGTAGGGTTTAATGTTCAGGATTTAGGGTTTAAGGTTTAGGTTTTTAAAAAATCTGCGGTCTGCATCATAACCGCATACCTTTCGCCACAATGCTAGCTCAACAAGCTGCAAGGATACATCTGCAAGTCCAAACCACAATCATATCCTAACCTGAAGCCAGAACCCTCAACCAAACGGCCCCAAGAAAACCAACAGCTAGACCCTTTATAGAGGTTTTTGGAGTTGAGGGCGTAGGCCCTACACCTTGAACCCTTAAAATATTTCAAAGCTACCACCTCAATAAAAAGCAAACTGCACTGCGCTGGCCGCCTGGTGGCCAACGGCACAACCTGGAACAGGTCCATGGCAGACAAAGGCCCTGAACCAAAAGCGGCTGACTTGGCAAGCGGTTCGAGATTGAGTCTTGAAGGTGTTGATAATGTAGGAACCTGATTAAGAAACCTTGGGCCTTTATTAGGGTTCCTTATATGAATCCTACTATTTTGCGGTTATAGGCCCAGGGTTTCTTAATCAGGTTCCTACATTAGAGGTTTTAAGGATGTTTAAGGTTCAAACCTTTGGGGTCTGTGTATAGGAGGCTGCTTCTGGGTTCTACAGAGCCTGTTACCCGTCGGGTTTATGGTCTAGGTAGGGTGTTGCCGTGAGCTTTCGGAAGTTAGCACACGGATCAAGGATGCTTATAGGGATTTCCTATACTTTGCGTTAAAGCCCTAAACCTCAACCCTAAACCATAAACGCCAAACCCTAAACCCTAGGCCCCAAACCCTAAACCCTAAGCCCGCAACCCTAAATCCTAAGCCCCAAACCCTAAACCCTAAACCCCAAACCCTAAACCCTTAAACCCTTAAACAACCTATAACGCTCTCAGCAAGCAGAGACCCTACACGCTAGCCTTAAGGCGTCAGACGGAGGACCCAAAGACTCCAATGTCCCTCAATAAAAAAATATTCCTTGAAGCAAATGTGGGATCCTTCTACATTTTATCTAAGTATAGGAATATTTCTTAAAGCATATTAGGAATTCTACTAAAATTGAAGGAAACACTAGAACACGATCTAGGGTTATACTGCAGTATACCTACCCTAAGGGGTTCGCGGACCAGGCCTAGAAGGAACCTAAACCACCTTTTCAGGCAAACTGTCACGACTCCCCATATCCTATCTTGGGATTATGTATATCAGGGCTTTACATAATGAGTCCCTGAATATGTAGGGATTCGGGCTTTGCCGGTGAACCTTTAGTCCTAACTCTTCAGATCACCCCGTATGAATTACTCAATATACAGGCCTCAGCAATCAGAATAGGGTTTGGAGCAAATCGGGTTTGGGAGGGTATATGGGTGGTTGTCAAAATTATGGTCCCTTTTTGGGTCCCTATTATAATACGGCACCTATTATTTAGGGTACCCAAGAAGGGACCATAATTTTGACAACTACCCATATTGCAGCATGCTGATGTCGGGCCCAAGAGGAGATAAGATTACTGTTTGTCCGCCTCCTTTCCCCATCTCTAAATACCCCAAACCCAATACCGTAGCGCTGTCGGCTCTCTTGAAACATTCCTGGTTCAGGTCTTCCAGCTTTATGGTTTAGGGTGTGTGGTTTAGGGTTTAGGCCGCAACCTCTTCTCCGGGTTTAGAGTCGGGGTCTAGGCCGAATTTTTGTTGCGGTTCAGAGCTCAGGACTGATAGGTTTTACAATTATAACATGCTAGAGTTTAAACAATCAAGATTGAAGGCTTAGGTTTCGTTTCGGGTTTGGGGTGACCCAAGGCCTGAAAGCTACAAGGAGAGTGCTGCTTATCAATGCCTGAGACCTACGGATGTTTTGGAACCTACGGTACCTTCTGGATGCGCACTACTCCGACCCTCACCGCAAGGTCTTCAGCTTGTGGTGTATACCACCTGAACGCAAACTGATACCTGAACTGTAGGTCTCGTCGCTTTGACCTGCCTGCTTTTGCATCTCGGCTCGCATAAATGCGCTGGAGGTTAAATGCTCGAGGACACAGCCGCCTCGGGCCCTAGGTAGCCGAAAGAGCTCTCACATGAAGATCCGTTCCAACCTTAACCCTAAATCCTAAACCCTAAACCAAAACCCCCAAAATATGTAAAATAATGGTCCAACCGCCTTTCAAGACTAGGTTCCTGAGTAGCCCCATTACAATAAGGGTACCCTTATTCTTAGTATTAGGTTATAATAAGGGGACCCTAAAATAAAAAGGGCAACAGGGTACCACTCAGGAACCTAGAAAAGCTATCATTCCATATACATACTTTTGGGGTCCAGGTAGGGTCTTTTCGGAGATGCTGATAGAATTAAACCCTAAACCCTAAGCCCCCTACCCTCCTAAGGGTCCCTAGACTTCGATGCCTAGTATAGTAACCCTTATAGACCCCTTCAAAGGAAACGCTAAGTGTGGCAGACCGAGCCTTGTATCTTAGCCCTAAGCCTAAACCCTAAACCCTAAACCCTAAACCCCGAACCCTAAGCCCTAGGCCCTGATCTAGAGCAGACCCTACATCGTCTTAGATGAACTTGTGCTGCCGTCTGAACGACAAGTCAAGGCAACTCACCTGAAATAGGAATAATGTGGGTAACTATTCAGGCTTCTATACTAAGAGCTTGAGTTGATGGTCTCCTTGTGTGTGTCCTTCTGATTCCGGTGTAGAATATGGGAGCTTCGGAAAATAGGGGACCCTAAGTAGTAGGATCCTTATTACTAGGACACCAAAATAAGTTACCCCTAATTTTCAGAAGCTTCCATATGGGAGCATCTTCGAGCTGTGGGACCAGACCCTGCTGACATAGGTATATACGTAGTTCTCCAAACTGGGATCCTGTCTGTGAGGGTGCCGCCAGCTTTCCGGTTCCTCCTATTCTTTAGAACTACCCGTATATACATATGTATGTATATATATATATATAGTTTAGGGTTTAGGGTTTAGGACCCAGTAGCCTCGATCTTTAAGAGTAATGTATAGGGAAGCCCAGCACTATTTGTCCTTGATCAGGTTTCCAACTTTTTGGGGCTTATTGTATCAGGAATAGGCCAGCTTAGAGTTCAGGGTTTGGACCCTAGTCGAGATCCCGTGCCCTAAGCCCTTTCAGGCGTATGTCGTGCAGCAAGAAGCAGGGTAAAGGCTTTAAGGCTTCGGATTTATTTCGGGGGTAGCGGGAGGGGGAGGGGGTTGAGACACTATGCAACCCAACGGCCCGACCTGCAAGAAAGAGATGAAACCTAACGGGCGCAGGTCCTGGGGATCATTCGATCGAAGGGGTTTGGGGAGGTTTATCCTCCGACTTTAGTCAGCTCTCTTGAGCGTAGTTCATATCAGTCCTTTAATTTACAGACCTAGGGAATGTGAGAGAGCTCTGAAGGAAAGAGGCCTGAGAAAACTCGGAATTCTTTCGCTTGCAGGGCAGCTTTCCCAGAAGAGCGCATGGTTCTGTTGCCACGTAGAGTTTAGTTTCTGGTCTGAGGTTTTCAGCCTTACGAGGGATGCCAAGAGTCTACCTAGAGGCTCCATCGTAGTTCCTTTTTGGGGTTCATGTTTAGAATCCTATGAGGTAATTCCCAAAAAGGAACTACTATGGGGCCTATGGGTATAGGGTATAGGGATGTCTGGGGTATTTCGGAGCGGGACTTAATTCTGAGTCTCCATCAGGACAAGAGGATCGGCTAAGATTTCGGCTCCGACTACTGTGAGTAGCATGCTTGCCAAACCATGTAAGGTAGAACCATGCCGGGCGCTTGATTCTCCCGAACCTGCTCTCTCAGGAAAGCAGGAAAGACTGTAACTAGGCAACCTACGCAGCCGGCAAAGGAACAGGTGGGGACCCCCTAGCGAGGACCTGTAGCGCCACTGAGATCATGTGTAAGCTCTCGCTACCTTAGCAGCAATTCCTGAAATCTTCGAGGCACGCGCTACACCCCAACACCCCAATTTTGAAGCCCTCAGTCAGGTTCCTCCTCCTGCCCTTCTTGCGCATAGGCCCCCTCCCAAAGCACCGCCCAAAGCGGCCAACAGGAGAGGTCTTACGCCCATCTCGGGCCTCTTTCTGTAATTCGGAAGCTCGCAGCTGGGGGATCTCTCAACCCCTTCATCCCAAATTATGTCTGAGCCCAAAACCCCTAGACCCTAAGTCCCTAAACCCTAAACCCTAAATCCCTCAACCCTTAAAACCTTAGAGCCTGAGTCTCTAAACCCGAAGTCCCTCAAGCAGGTTAGGGCATAACTGTCTGAATGGCAAGGCGGGAACCCAGCGACGCCAACATCCCTTAATTAAGGAATACACCTTAAATAAGTATAGTAGGATCCCTCATATAATTTGAGGAATATTCCTTAACTCAGGGGCATTGGAGTCTCTGAGGAGCCGAGGAATGGCCTGATTCTATCGGAGTTTCAGAGATGTAAGGAGCCCCAATAGTAAGATTCAGAGTTCAGGGTTAAGGGCTTAAAAGGGTTTAAGGTATAGGGTTTAGGTTTAGGGTCCGGGGTTGAGGGTTTAATGTTCGGGCTTCAAGGATACCAAAACCCCAAAGAAACGCCTCTGCTCTAACTTTAAGTCTAGCCGCCGCGAGGACCACCGAGTGTGCGGTGATCGGAGACCAGAAATCATAGGGACCCAGAAAGGGGGGTAAGGGGAAGGGGGTGGGGACTATACTTCCTTGCATAGGCCTTATTAAGTCCTTATTCTAAGAAATTATGCCCCCTACCCCCTAAAAGTCCTTATGAATACACCCTCAAGCCCTAAGGCCTCAAATTCAAAGCCCTTTAAACCCCCAACAGGCCTGAACCCCAAGCCCTAGAGTACCCCTAAAGGAATGCTGATGATAGAACCCATACTACTTCTGGTAATCCTTACCTTAACGTGCAAGAACCTACTTTTTGCTAGGGTCCCTACAAATTCCATGTGTGGGTTTTATACTAAGAACCCACAAAAAGGTAGGTTTTGGTAGTTGGCGGTATCCTAAACCCTTGGTTGCTGAGTTCATAAGCCCCCAAAAGTGTACACTTTTCGTTATATAGTGGGTAGTAGTATCCCCAAAAGTGTAAAGAGTATCCACTCAGCTACTAAGAACCCTAGACCGGCATACTTCAGGACCCACGGCTCTGTTTTGGGGCTGAGATGCCTCCTCCAGCGAGCACTGACAAAACGGAATGCCAAAAATGGTCGCTGCCGCGCAAGCATTTTCCTAGCAGAGTGACATCCCCCTAAGCCCTAATACCTTAATGTAGCGGCCTTAATAATTAGAGTAGTGTTTTGGGGCCCAGTATACTATACTTGTAAAAGGAACCCCCACAATAGTATAGGTATAACTATTCAGGCCCCCCATATTACCCTAAAACCCAAATCTCCAGACCCAGGCCACCCCGACTACCCTCGGTAAAACAGACTGCCAGGCCTCTCCGTACTAAGGGTGTCGCGCAGGGTCTTGGCGAAGAGCGCCCAGCTCCCTAAACGCTATATGGGTGGTTGTCAAAATTATGGTCCCTTTTTGGGTCCCTATTTTTGTACGGCACCTAGTAAATGGGTACCCAAAAAGGGACCATAATTTTCACAACCACCCATATAGCACTAAACCCGAGATTCGAAATCCGATAGACCCTAAACCCATGACACCAAATCATATATGGGTAGCTGTCAACATTAAGGTCCCTTTTTGGGTACCCTAAATAATAGGTGCCGTAGTATAATAGGGACCCAAAAAGGGACCATAATTTTGCCAACCACCCATATAGACCCTACAAGTAGACCCTAAACTAGAATAAAGCAAATCCTACACGTTGTGGTGCAACTTCAAGAAGGCCGGCGTTCTAAACCGTCGAGAGGAGACTCAACCCCAAACCCTTACGGTTTATTTGGATAGTTTTCGTTTCTCTTCTTTGGGTGTGTGTGTGTGTGTGTTTGTGTGTTATTCTATCGTGGAACTATGTAAGGACTACAATTCCACACTCTCACTAAATCTTGAAACCCAATAGCTTAGGGCCGGTTTCTCGGGGGGAGGGGTGTTCAAGTAGGGCTAAAACTAGAGTTGAGGGTAATTGCTAAACGCCCTGACCCAAGAAACCGAAGGGCCATCTAAAGAATCTAAAGCTGTCCGCCGGCGTCGTTCCCTTGTATCCCCGGACCCCCCGCCACGCTGCCAGGTAACCCTGATGTGGAACAAGGAAATTGCGGCCTTTTACCCACAACTGTTGGGACGAACGCGAAGCACCGGCGTTGAAGTTAAGCACTTGAGTTGAGCGTCTCAGATTCCTTACCTTTGGTTAGTAGGGAATGGAGGAATGGTAGTAATAGTAGTTATAATTGTACCCCATTCCTCCATTCCCTACTAACCAAAGGTAAGATTCAAGGTGTCTGTATCATGGGACTATGGAAGTCGATGGACGGTTCGGATGCCGTTGTGCATCATCTGAGTTGTGGGTACCAGGATCAGCGAAATAACAAGCATGAACAAGCCCCCTTAAGGGGATACCAGCTGCAGTCGCAAGACATGAGATCAGATCAGGATTCCTGGAAATTATGGATCCTTTGTTAGGGGAATCACAATCAAGGATCATACTGCTTCGACTCGGCACGGTCTACACTGGCGGCAGCAAACCCCCCTCATCATCCTACTTGCCGAGACTTACTTGAACACTGCGAACTCACCTAAACCCATTCGGAGTTCAGAGGATCCTGGCCCTAAATCTTAGGGGCTGAGTAGCCTAGCCGAAAAAAGGTTAACCTTTCAATTATGGTAGGATTATATAAACCCCAAAAGGTTAAAGGTTACCTATTCAGCTACTAAGAAATCCACTGTAACCCCTTTTTGGGGTTCATACTTAGAATGCTATAGGGTAATCCCAAAAAGGGACTACTTTGAGGCCTATGGGTAACCCCATACTTGACTTCCCAGACACGGAAGTTGGAAACCTGAACCCCGCTATGCTCCAGACCCGACGCAGCAGAATCAACTGAACTCTATCTGCACCCTAAATAACCTTAGGGTTTAGGGTTTAGGGCACATTGCGGTTGAAGGACTCAGGAGCATTCAGGATGTAAGGCGGTTTGAGAAAGTTTGAGGCTTGGGGCAATATCGAGGCCCGGAGAATTAAACTCGCTTCTTGGGAGTTCTCCACGATAAGCCTTAATATTCTAGAGCCGGAGAGAATACTATAATTACCTATGCTATTTTGGGGGGGTCCTTATTATAATTCTTCTATAATGGGCCCGAAAACCCCATTCTCATTATTAAGGCCCCTATATTAAACATAGAGAGAGGGAAGCCAGGTAGGCCCCCGCATGGCTGTTTTACGTCTCCCAAAACCCTTGTTGTGTCCTATGATCCTTGCACGTCGGCCCGTATGATCAAAGAAGCATTGATTTAAAACNATAAGGCCCTACAGGCGGAATAGCATGCTGTAAACGCGTCCTCATACTGGATATAAGGCCCTACAGGCGGAATAGCATGCTGTAAACCACTAAAACCGAAAAACCAAAAAAACCAAAAACCAAAAAAAACAATTCTCCAGGAGACTAGTCCCCCAGATTTTTGTTTTTTTTGGTTTTTGGTTTTTTTGTTTTTTTTGGTTTTTTGTTTTTTTTGTTTTTTTTTTTTGTTTTTTTTGGTTTTTCGGTTTTAGTGGTTTTTTTCAGCATGCTATTCCGCCTGTAGGGCCTTATATCCTGTATACAAAAAATCTGGGGGACTAGTCTCCTGGGAAATTGTTTTTTTTGTTCTTGTTGTTTTCGGTTTTTTGGGTTTACCCGCCCACACCCCAGTCGTCGGTTTCCCGCGCGGAGCTGC